>PVKE010017258.1:0-30971 GCA_004027555.1 Craseonycteris thonglongyai
CTGTCCCCGAACCGCTGCTTCCCTTTCCCTCTCCCGCTCTCCCCTTTTTTCTCTAACCTTTGTGTGTTGTTCCGCGTTGTGTGGTTCTCTTAGTTGAGGTTTCTTCTCAGGGTTTCCCCTGTGGATTCCCCTCTGTTCACAAGGCCCTTCCCAGGCAGTTATCGGCGTTCTCCTCTCATGCCGCCATCTTGGATCTCTCATCATAATTCTTAAAAGCACCTTCCTACTAAATACAAAGAACTAAAACATGCCATATTTTCTTCAAAAGAAAAATATAGCAGTCAACTCTTAATTTCTCATATACGGATTATATAGCCTACAGATACACCCAGATAAACCACTGCTTCCTCTGTTCTCTTGGTAGGCTTCTCACATGGGAGGCACCATATCCCAAAGGCAAATCAGGTGGTTACACTACTTAGCTTTGGTCTGGAATTGTATATTAAAAGAGTTCTGAACCAATTCATTCTTTTAGCCCTAATTTCCTAATGTGATAGAAATCTGGTGCCTCGACACATCTAAACTGGTACCTTGATGAAACCAGACAATAGAGCTTAAAGGTTTTAGTCAAACCTGGTTGGTTAGGGGGAAGAAATCAATAAGCAGAGGACACCAGCCCGAGAGGCAACGTCAGCTGTGGGTTAAGGCAGACCTGGTTTCGGCTTCCAGCTCTCCCACTTACCAGCCGTAAAGTCCTGGGAAAATGGTTTGACCTCTCTGATCTTCAGGTATCCATCTGTTAGGTGTGGAATAATGACTGACTTCGAAGTACTGTGTTAGAGAGAACATGTGGAAAGTGCCTCATTCTTGGTGATCTGGAGCACAGTCCCATATCAAGTGGCCCTAATCCCAGTTGTGTCTCAGGTCTCAACATTTTAAGACTAAAGACAAGCCATTCTTCTGTGCACAGGAATGTAGAGGGAACTGGTAGTCAAGATAGCTGGGTTCAGGATCGCATCTCTCTGCCCTTTTCTCCATTGGTCTCAGGCCAAAGGCGTCCTTCCTCAAGCTCAATTTCCTCAGCTGTAGAAGAGGGCTGGAAATAATTGTTGCTCTACATCTGTGGATCTCAACAAGGGACAATTGGGCCTCCTAAGTAAGGGTTCAAAGTTTAGCAAATAAAAACACATGACACCTACTTAAGTTTGAATTTAGGAAAAACAACCAGTAATTTTTAGTATAAGTGTGTCACAGGCAATATTTGAGGTATAATTGTCATATAGAATATTTCAGATATTCTTATACTAAAAAGTAATTTATCTTGGGGATGCCAGGATAGCTCAACTGCTAGAGTACTTGTCTTGCAACCACAAGATCTGGGGATCTAATCCCAGCCTTGGCATGTGCAAACCTGTATGCTGAATTGTGGCTCAACTGGGAACCACCAGATGGCAGAGAAAATTCTCACCTCCCATGCAGGAGCCTTCTCCAACCCCCATTCAGTTCCTGCCCCCCATGGTCCCACATTCACCTGTGTGGAATGAAACTCTGTCACAACTAATGATGTACAGCTATGGACACTGCTCTGGGCCCTCCCCCTTCTTGCTCTCTCTCACATTCTCTTTCTCACCTTCTCTCAAACAATAAAATAAAATCTTTTTTTTTAAGTGCTTTGAAATCTATAAAGCATTGAAAGCTGTCTTAAATTTGAAGGGATTTTCCACCCTCTCAATTAGAAAAAAATAAAGGGAAATGAGCACTTTCTCCTTGCCAACCAAAGGCAATTGAGCTGGAATAGTCTGTGAAATCTACTTGACATTCCACTACAGAAGGTGCTCTGTGGAACCCAGAGGAACGCTGCACATTGAAGGACAATGTTCCAAGAAAGGGAAACAAAGCCTGCAGTGCATGGCAGGAGGCGCCAGGTGTGGGCTTATAGTGAGTAGGGAGCTGGAGCCAAGAATAAGTAAGCTAGTATTTATATCTCTTCAATTAATTTGATAGTTTTAACTTGTATGTAAATTTCTTAACCCAACCAAACTTTGATTCAGAATATGCTACGAATTAAGTATCTGGTGTATTCTACAAATAACTTACCAGGGAACTCACCAATATGTGTTGAATAATTCCTTTTTTCACTACTGATTTGAATGTCACTATTATCAAATATTAAATTCTTAAAGGTACTTAAGTATATTTTTAGGTTTCAATTCACATTATTGGTTATTTTGTTTGTTCAGCACCAATAGCTCTCTGGTTTATTATTGTGATTTGCAATAGATTCTTGTTCAAATGTGTTTTCCCATTCTCTGGTATTTACTCTTTCAGATAAATTTTAGAATCATTTTTGAAGTCCCCCACCCAAATCTTGTTGATATTTTTACTGGATTTCTGGTCAATTTGCAGAAATGTTTAGAGAAAATTAGCAACCCTCTAATTCATATTTTTTTCTTTTCTTATTAAATAATATAATAGCATACTAAGTATTAGTAGCATCAGCGATCTTTGTCTTCTTTCCAACTTAAATAGGAATTCATTTAACAAGTAGCTAGGAGGTATCTCCTCTGTGCTAGGTTTTGTTCTAAGGGCTTCGGATGCATCAGTGAACAAGCTAGACATAGATCATTGCCCTTGTAAAATTGACATTGCAATTGGAAAGATGATGGATGGATGGATGGATGGGTGGAAAAATGTTCTAAGATGAGAGTTGATATGGAAAGAAGACCAATGTAAAATAAAGCAGGGTGAGAGATATTAGGAATGCAGAGGTAAGGGCTGTGTTGCTTATCACATGAGATGGTCAGGGTAAGCATTGTTGAGAAGATCAGGTATGAACAAGACTTGAAGGTGAGACAACTCTGAGGAAAGAACATCCAAGGGAAGGAAACAACTAGATCAAAAGCATAAGGTAGGGGCATACTGTGTTTAAGTAACAGCCAGGTAGCTAGTGTGGAGTGGTATGGAATGAATGAGGAGCAAGGAGGAAAGGAGAGCAGAGATTTCGTGAAACTCTGTAGGCCATTGTAAGAACTTTGGCTTTTGCTCTGTAGAGTAATTGCAGGACTTCCTCGATGTTTGCAAAGGGTCACTCTGGTTGCTATGTGAAGGACAGACTTTGCTGGGACAGGGACCAGGCTTGAAGCAGAGAGGACAGTTAGGAGGCTAGTATAGTAAGTAATTCAGGTAAGAAATCAAGGTAGAGTAGGAAGAATTAAGAGTAGTCCAGATTCTTGATATATTTTGAAGGAGTACCCAGCTGGATTTTCTGCATGTGGGCTACGTGGTAAAAATAGGAGACAGAGATGCTGCCAAGGTTTCTGGCCCAAGTACCTGGAAGATGGTGTTGCCATCAACTGAATTAGGGAAACTGTAGGTTGAATAGGTTCAGGGATATGTGTTGAGGGAAAAATATCACTCACTACATTTCAGGTGTGTAGAAATTTGAAATATTTATTTGCCAAGTAGTCAGGTGTATATGTAGATCTGGAGTTTGAGAGTCTTGTCTAGAAAATGGATATAAATATTGGAGTTATCAATATACGAATAAGACCTGATGATATGACCAAGAGAGTACCGGTAAGTATAGACAGAAGAAAGAAGAGGACTAAGGACTGATCCCTAGGGCCCTCCAGTGTTCAAAACTTAGGTCAAAAAGGAAGAACTGGCAAAGAGACTGGGAAGGAATGACTATGTAGTAGATATACTGTCTTAGAAGCCAAGAAAATATGTTAAAGAGAACGGTCAGCCTTGTCAGATGCTACTGGTAGATCAGTTATGGGGCGAACTATGACCATTGTTTTTAGCCAAGTGATGGGGTCTAGTAAGCTTGATGAGAGAAGTTTTGGTGGACTTGCTAGAGAGAACTTCTAATGTTTTCTCATTAAGTACCACAGGGACTCATTTCAGATGTGTATCCTTTATGATATTATGGAGTGTCCTTATTTTCCACATTTACTAATTATTTTAATCAGAATAAAATAAGGATGGATTAGAATATTTATTTATAATAATAAACTATAATATATAGAGAGACAGTATATGCATGTATAACAGAATATTATGTGGCCATAAAAATAAGTGAATACTGATGCATACAACAATATCAATAAATCTTGAAAATGAACTAAGTGAAAGAAATCATCTGCAAAAAGTGGCATAATTTTATTTATATGAAATATCCAGAATAGGTAAATCCATAGAGACAGAAAGCTGACTGACAGATTCCAAGAACTGGGAGGAGGGAAGAATGGGAACTCATTGCTTAACAGGCGTGAGGTTTCCTTTGGGGGTGAGGAAATGTTTAGAACTAGAGAAGTGGTGGTTGCACAACATTGTGAATGTACCAAATGCCACTGGATTGTTCACTTGAATATGGTTAATTTTATGTTACGTGAATTCCACCTCAATAAACACCCACACACACACAGAGAAAAGAAAAATACTGAAGGGGAGAAAGAAGCTATGACCCACAGGCTAAATCTGGCCCACTACCTATTTTCCTATAGCCATGAGCTAAGAATGCTTCCTATATTTTTAATTGTTGAAAGAAAATCCAAAGAAGAATTTTGCATGATACATGAAAATTGTATAAATTCAATTTTCTACATATAAATAAAGTTTTAAGGAGACACGGCCATGCTCATTTTTTTACTTATTAGAGGTTTCCCCGCTATTTGAAAGTAGAACATTCCTATGAACACTTCTGTTAACCAAAATGACGTAAAGCAAAGAGTACCCCATGCTTTCTAAAATTTTACTTTGTGCCACTTTGCTCTGAGGGAAGACATACATTTGTAACTGAGAATCCTCTCTGATTCCTTTGTGTGCGTCTGTTTTCACGCTACAATGGCAGAGCTGAGTATATGCAATAGAAACCGTGTAAACTGCAAAACCTAAAATATTTACTGTCTTGGCACTTTACAGAGAAACTTTTCAGGCTCTCCTCTAAACACTCAGAAAGGATGAAAAGAGAAGAGAAGAGAGGAGAGGATGGGAGGGGAGGGGAGAACAGGGGAGGGGAGGGGAGGAGAGGAGGCTTTCTAACTGCGTGGCCAACCTTGTCATTACAGAGGGTTTTCTCCAGATTCTTGGAATCTAGGTGTTTTTCGGAAGGGAATTGGGAACTATGTGCCTTTCTCCTATTTATGTCTTCACTTGCACAGCCTGCAAACATTTAAAAAAATTCTATGCTAGGTGGCGAGCAAGCCTTTCTGATGCTATGGAGAATGCCATGCTGGCGCCCTGCTCCGTGGGGAGAGATGATAGCAGAGAGTTAGTATAGGGGCGTAATTCTGTCTCCTCTCTCCTGAGGGGTAAACCCCAGTAAAGGCTAATCTCCGTGGTCCTCTCCAGCCCTGGGCCAGCCTTCAGCCTCTTCTTTCTCCCCCATTTCCATAAAATCAAAGTGGCCAATGGAGGGTCAAAAAAGACCCACCAAGGTCAGTAAAACTGACCTTCTAGGCTGTTGCCCAAGCTTCCCAAATCATGGTCTGATCTAAAACACGACATTTGATGTCTCAGCCGCCCATTTTTCTATAGTGTAGATGACGGTTCGTACCTGTTCATTTTCATCTTGCTTTCTCTCTTCACTCCCAAGCCATTCCCAGGATAACCCCTTGATACAGCTCCCTGGAGCATCTCTACAGAAGACAGTCCACCCTTGCACTGTAGAGGTGCCCCAACAAAGCTGGGGGGGTCGATTCTGTGCACGATTACAGTTCACGCTGCTTTAACCAGTAGTTCTCGTTCTCTCTGTTTGGCCCTGGCTCTGAAAACGTTCATCATTTTGGTCTGCTTGAGATTGTTAGAAGTCCCCAAACAGTTATCACAGTGATATATAAATAAAACATGATTTTGTATTATTATATACATATTTAAATATGATTTGAATAAGAATATGAATATAGTTAATACATAAGGTAAATTTTATTTATTATTTTAAAGATTTATTTTTATTGTTTTTGACAGAGAGACAGATACAGAGACAGAGAGAAGGGGGAGGGCCCAGAACAGTCTCCATAGTTGTACATCATTGGTTTTTCCACATAGTTTCATTCCACAGGTGGGCTTGGGGCTGCACAGGGCAGGAACTGGGCTGGGGTCTCACCCTAGTGAGAACCGAACTGGGGGCACTCCCCAGTTCAGCATATGGGTCCGCACGGGCCGGGGCTGGGATTCGATCCTTGGTCCCCGGCGCTGCAAAGTGAGCTCTCAACCCACTGAGCCATCCTGGCTTCCCCAAATTTTATTTATAAAAACACCATGGAGTGAATTGACACATTTCTTTAACATTTTAGTGTCCACCTTCATGTTCAAAAGGTAATTTGAGAGAAACTTTTACAAAACAAGGATCAACGCGCTTGTTTGTAAATCGGGCTGTAGGGAGAGATTTGGGGGTAGTCCCCAAAGATGGGTAGAATAGACTGTGTTCTCTCTGGATCATGCTGATCCAATCCTGAGTTTGCAAAGTCCAGTTCAGCTGTCAGGAATCTGGAAGCCATGCTCTCAGGGAAAGCAACTATTCAGAGCTGCAGATGGCACGCACCTTCCAGCCGTATCACTGCTTTTCCATGGTGAGTCATGCTTACCAAAGAAGGGCTGCTGGGTTTCCCATTTTGCGCTCACGACATTCTTTCTCAGAGGGGGAAACTGAGGCTCAGAGGTCAGGTGCCTTGTCCAAGGTCTCACAGCTAAGGTCTAATATCTAAACCTTTTGATCCTTCAAGCTCAACTTCTTCCACCTACTGTGATGCCTGTGTGCATTATATGTGTATATGCATAAACACATATCCAGATAGGAGCCTGCAAATATAATGCGATGTCTGCACAGAAGTTTTCATATGTTGGAAAACGGCTGCCCTGCTTTGGTACCTCTGTGTTCTTCCCCTTATACTTCTCCACCCTGGCTCCACTCTACCTTTTAAAAGAATCAATCAAGATGAGAATGTGTTTTTAGTCAAAGCTTTTATGACATCAATGCCATTTTTAAAACAAAAACAAGTCCCCGAATAAGTACATCAAAACTAGACTCAGCAGTGCACACTTACATCGTGATGCACGTGCTGCCTGGACTCCTAACGCATCATTGATCGTGTGGGTGATCAGTCACCCTCTTAGAGGGCTTGGCAGTGAAGACTGCAGTGGGGAGGCTGTTCCCTGCACTTCCCTTCCGCAGGTTTTAGTGAGCCTGCACTGCGCACTGGAGCCAGTCCCTTACACATGTCTGCTTCAGGGACTCACCCCTCTCCAGGGGTTGGCTAGCTCATCCTGAAAATTCCTGTCAGCCAGGAGAGCCTGTTTGCAAGCCACCTCCGATGTGATCTGCACTCTCCTTCCACAGGGGGGTTGGGAGCGGAGCAGCTGCAGACACAGCCTTCTAGGATAACTTGTGGTGCCCAGAACTACTTGCTCCTTCTCTTCCAACCCTCCAGCCCCATCCTCATTATGGTTACATGTATTTTTATTTTTTTATTGTGGAAGAAGGAGAAGGAGAAAGAGAGAGAGAGAGAGAGAGAGAGAGAGAGAGAGAGAGAGAACAGGGAGGGCTCAGAGCAGGCTCCGTAGTTGTACATCATTAGTTGTGACGTGGTTTCATTCTACACAGGTGGGTGTGGGGCCACGCGGGGTGAGGACTGAACTGGGGCCTCTCACATGGGAAGCAGGAACCTTCACCACCATCCTGGTGGTTACTGGTTTTGCCACAGTTGAGCATGTGGGTTTGCACAGGCCAGGGCTGGGACTTGAACCCCGGACCTCACGATTGCAAGGCAAGTGCTCACTGAGCTATCCCAGCTCCCCCTATTTTTATCATCATCAGAGACAGTTAGAGCTGACAGGGCCATGAATGCCCTTCCAATTTTACTCTTTCAGTTACAGAAGCAGAAATTCATAACCTTACTTGGCATCAAAGAGAAGTTAACAAGAGTAATGGGAATACATCCCATGTGTTCTATGTATCCCTTTTAATTCCACTGTGGGGCATTGGCTCCTTATATCTTTCTGTGATTATTTGGATTTTAAAGCCTCAAGTTGTTCATAATGGCACAAAAAATACAGAATTTATGTGTTATTTTCCAAGAAATCAGAATTCTAGATGAGGTCATTCAAACCATCATGTATATGAACGAAGTCCGTCAGTGCATGCCATGGCTGAAGATATGCTTACACACGCCTATAAATAGGTTTGTTTAGGTACAGAGTGGCAGGCACTTCTGGGTTGTACATATGTAAATGCAGAAATGGAAATCTGAGGCACCTCTGTCAGGGTAACGGAGCATCCATGGAGACTGTAATATAATAGCTCCTCTGTGAGGTATGGTGGGAACTCGTTCCAGAAGGAGGAAGCAGAGGCAAGTATAGTGTAAGCTGGAAGCTGGGAGGAGCCCATGAGCAAAATGACAAAGGTCAGGAGGCATAGCTATCTTGATTCTGGTCCAGATAGCCGTCAACAGGTGCTTCGAGGACATGAAGAGCCAGTGCCACAGACAAGGAGTGAGTCCCAGGATCAGCTTCCAGCCAGGGAGGTATCTGATGGAACAGTATCTGTCCCGTGTTGTAGGGTCACCGAGGGACTTGCAGAGCTCTGGGACCCAACAAACCAGGATACAGTCACCCTGGGACATGTGTATGTATGAAAAGCAAAACCAGGTGGGAGTCCACACAGTGAAGATTTGCAGGCGACTAGAACCCAGGAGTCACACAAGCGTCCCGGAGTCAGGGGGCCACAAGAAGAAATCTAGCTGTTTCCACAGTGTGAGTGGGTGGAGCCCTGACTTGCTCTTAGCCTGGGCACTGCTCTGGCTGGGCAAGCTGATCGTTCCTGAGAGACCACAATATTCTTCATGCCAAGCGCTCTCCTGGCCACAGGGGTTCCAGAGTGAATAAACCACCATTCCACGTCAAGAGTCTGTAGTGAAAGACACTCTGGGAACGTTGAGGGAGCAGAGGAGAGTTGTGTGTCCTGTGTTGTGGAAGGAGGAGGGTGTGCGTGCAGGCGGCTTGGGAAAATACTTGGGAGTTCACGAGGAGAAGCCGTTTAGCTGATGAACAAGAAAGGCAGAGGACACAGTGAGAGCAACCCTCACAAGGCATGAGGCCAGGAACGCAAAGGATCTGTAAAACAAAGCAGAGGCCAAGGGGGCACATGTTGAAAATACAGCCAGGAAAGTAGGCAGGGGTCCCATCACGGTGGGCTTCTTAACTGACTCCCATGTAATTCTTTCTCATCCCTTGTGCTGGTATATATTCAGGGTAAACCGCCATGAATAATGTTAGCTGCGTTATAATGCTTGTTTTTATCTAGCAGAGGTTTTGTTATAACTTTAGTTTAAAAATACTAACTCTGTCATCTTTATTGCTGTTTGCATAATCCCTCGCCTGTAAATGCCTCTGGTCTGCCCATTGCATTTGCTCTCCTTGCCATGGCTTTGAGACCCTTCCATGACATGGGATCCTGGCCCTCTCTGGGTTCTGCACACTCTCGATCCCTTGCAGTCCCCTCTCCCATCCATGGCCTCTCCTGGTGACATTGAGGGGTGCCCAGTAGCTAAACCTAGAAGAACAGGGACCTGGAACATCTTTGAACTATCCTGTCTGTATTTACCTTTGAGTCACTTATAAATATTTTATGTGTTCCAAGAAATATTTATGGATCTACTTATAGATGTTCATATTTTTATACACATGGCTCTAGATTTTTTTTAAGTTTTTCCCCAAATCATAGTCATCTATTTTGTTGTCTAATTTACATTAATTTTAATCTAATAAATTATAGGAATAATTCCATAGTTGTACAATCTAGAAGCAAACTGTTATTAATAACTATAATCATTGTTCACTGCTTAAAGTGTGAAAGTAAAATTACGTTTTTATACAAGTTTATTTTTATTTATTTTTACTAGGTAAATGATCTCAGTCATAAAGCATCATTTTTTCTTTAATTCTGATAGTATATGAATTTTTTTAATATTTATTTTATTGTTTTTGACAGATACAGAGAAAGACAGAGAGAAGGGGGAGGGCCCAGAGTAGTCTCCATAGTTGTCCATCATCAATTTTCAACATGGTTTTGATCCACACAGGTGGGCAGTGGGGCCACGCAGGGTGGGAACTGGGCTGGGGGCCTCCTGTATGGAAGGCACACCCCCTCAAGCCAGGGGCCCTACCGGGGGCCAAGAACTGAACTGGGGGTCTTCCACATGGGAAACACACCTCAGTTCAGCATATGCGTCCACACGGGCCAGGGCCAGGATTCGATCCTCAGTCCCCGGGGCTGCAAAGCAAGCGCTCAATCCACTGAGCCATCCCGGCTTCCCACTACAGTGATGCCTTGGAATTCGAACTTAATCCATTCCCAGAACCCTGTTCGAGTTCCAAAACATTCGAATTCCAAGATGAATGGTCGTACAGATAAAGCTACCGGCCATACAGTTGATATGTCCCACACGAACAACCTGTTGGCATTCGAATTCCAAAACTGCATTCAGATTCTGAGACAAATTTTACTTGATTTTTTCGTTCAGATTCCAAGTTGTTCGAGTTTTGGGGCATTTGGATTCCAAGGTATCACCATACTATGTATTGGTTCATCAAACATTAATTAGATTCCTGCTATAGAAGATGAGGATTCAGCTCTCAGCTCTGAAGCATCCTCTAATTGTTCCCCTTACAGCTTTTTTTTTCCCCGCTGGCTCTCACATTCCAGGAAGAGTTATATCACAATCTTTGCTCCCTTTCTCTTATCTTCCCAAGTACTTTTATCACATTGTGTGTTAACTAAATAGTCAATCTATACACTTTTGTGGCGATTGCTAACTTCTGATTCAAGCTTCATACTATGATTACATTTGTTCCCTTATACAGGTATTATATTTTCTCAAATTATAATTGGGTTTTTTTTCATTTTCTTAACTTTTTATGCACCTAAATTTGTTTTTTTAAGCTCCCATATATCTGCCAAATTCCCTATCTATTATAATATCCAGATTTCAAAAGCATCACTAAACTTTTAAATTCCAGTGTTTTTCTAAGTCTACTGCTTTACTTCTTTTAGCACCTGTCTAGGGCTATTGCAGAGTTTTCATATGGGCCTATTACTTTCCTATCCTCTATGTCCTTTCTTCTTTTGTGTACTGGATCTGACAGTTCTCCCTGATTTAGTCCCTCATCCTTCTAAGGAACATCTTTTGGTAGTTTTCTAAGAAGAGGAATGTGGAAAGTAAATATTTTTAATTCTTAAAGATCTGAATATGTGTTTATTCTGCCTTTATACTTGAAGTAATTTGGCTGGGTATAAAATTTTAGGTTGAAAATTATTTTCTCTCAGAATTTTAAATTCCGTAGTTTTTGAAGGTCCATAGCGTTCTGGTTTTCAGGTTGCTATTGGCAGACTCAACCTTCCTGTCTTCTGCTAAATTTCTTAACATTCCTCCAGTTGATTTTATCTTCCAAATATATATGGACCGCTCTTCTGTTCTTGCTGCTTCTCCCAGTAACTTTGTTATTTGGAGTTTAGACATATTTATTCTTTGACTAATTTTAATGGGGTTTTGGTATAAATAAGTGTGAAACTCATGTGGCCAGTCTATCATGTTTGTTGAGATTCCAGTGATATCTTTCTGTTTTCCAGTATGTACACCCATGCACTGTCCTTTGCATGTATTTTGACACAATTACTGTTAACAACCCTGAGTGTAGTTAATACTATTTCTGTTTTGTGAAGAGATGGCTGAGGCTTCAGGAATGTTCGTAGTTTTCTTAAGTTTGAAGTGTCAGCATGAAACAGATTTGAATTTTTTTTTAAGATTTATTTTTATTGTTTTTGACAGAGAGAGAGATACAGAGACAGAGAGAAGGGTGAGAGCCCAGAACAGTCTCCATAGTTGCACATCATTGGTTTTTCCACATAGTTTCATTCCACAGGTGGGCACGGGGCTGCACAGGGCAGGAACTGGACCGGGGTCTCACCCCGGTGAGAACCGAACTGGGGGCACTCCCCAGTTCAGCATATGGGTCTGCACAGGCCAGGGCCAGGATGTGATCCTCAGTCCCCGGGTCTGCAAAGTGAGTGCTTAACCCACTGAGCCATATCGACTTCCCCCAGATTTGAATTTAAAATCAGGTTTGTCTCACTCTACTGAGGCATAAGGGCCACATTCAGTGATGTCTTTGTGACACAGGTCACCAGTAGTAGCACAAGTCAGACCATAGCTTCTGCATATCTTGCTGCAGTACACCAACGCCACTGCTGTGATGTGAATTATTTCTTTGAACTGTTCTCTGAGCCACAGGACACAAGCTTTCCTCCTCTATTACTCTTGTTATTCCACAGTAGAAATTGGAACTCCTAAAGTGAAATAATTGCTGGTGGTCTGACTTGTGAAAAACAGTGTATTCTATTAGAACAGATAAGAAAAACTGAAATTATGATGTTCAGGTCTGAAGGAAAATATCCTTTAATGTATAAGGACTATTTCAGAGTCTAGCACACAATGGAACAACTTTCTCTTTTGAAGCTTTTACTTACGTCATCACATAGGGTGCAATTCTCTAACTCAAAACACAAAAAATAAGTGATTGCTTTCCAAGTCCAGTCTTTTGCAGGCATTGTAATCTCTCATCTAAATTGTTATTCTCAAAAAGCAAAAGAGACTTTCTGACTATTATTTATGAACAAGCATATATACTCAGTAATTTATGGTGTGTTTATATGTCGCTTGGACTTTTTGTGGTTATAAGAGCGGACATGCTTTGTGTTAAATGAATCCTTCCTAAAAGGAGTCTCCAGGTAATACCTGCTGAAGGGCTTCTAGGCACTTGTTTAGTCAAGAGTTTTCCAATCGATTTTTCCAGCTGAATTTCAGGTTCTAATACTCTCTTATTTTATTACCTAATTACCCCCAACTGCGTCTTAATGTAGGTTAAACACCCCAAATACAGGGAGAAAATGTTAGGTTCACTGACACTAGGGCAGATCATTCTACAGTTCAGGTCCTCAGGGTCTCATCTATAAAATAAAATCACATAGATAAACAATCTTCAAGTCCTCCTTTAGCTCTGAATGTCATTTTTTACACCATCGATGAATCCACTTCACTTGATTATCTCAATTAGTCACCACTGTTTCAATACATGTGTGACTAGAAAACAATTTGTGTATGCATTTCTTTAATATGAGTTTATTAGCCATCATACTCAGAGCTGGGTATACAGTGACAAATGAACAAATTTAGTCCTCAGCTTCATTGCATTCATAGTCCAGAGGAAAAGGCAGACAAAAACAAACTCAAATAAATAACAATTGTGATAAAAAATACTGTGACATTGTGCTATGAAAAAGAATAATAGACAAAAGATCATTTAGACAGTGGAAGGGGAATGTTTCCAAAAAAACTTCATTGAAAAAATGACAAGTGATTTGAAGGATAAGGAGTAGCGAGACACGTGGAAAGTGGCAGCCCAGCATTCCAGGCATCCAGGGGGCGTGCACAGTGAGCCTGAGTCATCACAGAGCAGGTGCAGTCAAGGGACTTGAAAAAAATCATGTGAATACAGCAGAATGAACAAAAGGGGTGGCCTGAGATAGTTAGAAATGAGTTCCCGCCAAATCACACAAAAAACCTCACCACCATGGTAAGCATTTCGTATAACATCAGAACCGCAGGGCGAACCTACTGAAAGATGGTTAAGCAGGAGAAGTTGGTGATTCAAAGGCATTTTTAAAAGCTGATTGGTCATTCTACATAGACTCGAGGAAGAAAAAGACAGATAAAGCCAGTTCAGTTGAGAATTAGTCCAGACAAGGGAGAATGGTGGTTTGGATGAGGAGGCAATGGTGGAGAAGAGGGTGGATTTGACACGTCTCGGGATGTCCTGCTTTTGCATCCATAGTCAGTTATGATACACAGTATAACATCTCCTCCCCCTTTATAGGTCATTTTCCTGGAAGTTTATCCAACAGCTCAGACTCAGGTAAAAATGGGCCAAATTTCAGGACTTGCACTACTCAGCCGTGCATCCAGAAGTGCAGAAATAAGAGGCCCATAGAAAGAGCAAAGAAGCTGGAATTTGCTAGCTTGAACAGAGAGAACCGTGAGAGTGGAGGCGGCTCAGGGAGTAATGAATAGAAAGGGAAGGGAATCCAGGGCTGACACCTCAGGTAGAAAGTGTAGCAGAAGGTAAAGGAATCAACCGTAATATTTTGCCTGTTTTGAAAGGATCATGCAAAAGTCACAGAAAAGAATGACCTGGGCTGTGGGAGTGGTCACTTCTCCCGTGATTTCGTACTAGTCACCAGAAAAAGGTAGGCTGTATCCTAACCGGAGGTCACCGTGTGTCTGACAGGAACGAACGCTAAGCACGGACTGCGCTGCAAAGCCTGTAAGATGAGCATCCACCACAAGTGCACGGATGGCCTAGCACCCCAGCGGTGCACAGGCAAGCTGGTAAGGGCCGGGCCAGGTGTGACCCCGAGCCCCCGCACAGGCTCCCTATAGACGTCTTTCCCACACCACCTCTGAGATCCGGACACCAGGGAGGCAGCCCCGGGTTCCCTGGCCTGCCGCATGGGCTTCCTAGTTGGCAAAATGATAGAGCAGAGGAGGAGCTTCATCGGCCAAAGAGGTAAAAGCTCCACGTGGACAAGGGACTCAGTGTCCTTAAGAGGGAGACCAACTTGTCCCAGTTGGGACCTTCTCGGTTTTAGCACAGGAAACCCCACCTCCTGGGACTGTCCAGGTTTTGAAAGTGAAATTGGGCTCCCCAGGAACGACACCTTCAGTCCCAGATGAACTAGGGTGGTTGGTCACCCCAGTACTTAATTGGCTGACAGCTCAGGGGGTGTCATGAATGGTATAGGGATTAACTACATTCCCCAAAATGGAAAGAGTCATGAAAAATCTTTAGCACTTTGATAGCATCATGGTGGTCAAACCAAGGGAAGTTTGGGTGACCCTGGCCCATTCTGTGCTGATCATAACATCTCAGGAGTGGGGACTTCAGTACTGGTGCCGCACATTGGTAAAAAACAACCCAGAGCACGTGGGAGGCCGTTTTAGGATGACCAAAGAAATCTAGAAGAGACCAAGGCCATGACAACTATCTTCAAAAAATTAAGCTAAGCACAAGAAGGATGCTATCGTCATCTGTGGTTCTGGAGAAAGACCGAGGATTCGTAGGTACCGAGTCTTAACAATCAGAGATAAAATCCCCAAAGGCCTGTCTGTGGGGTTAGCGGGAGCTCCTCCCTCCCACCTTTCTCCACCAGCAGCATCCAAACAAAGGGGAAAACAGGGCTGATCACCGCTGGGGCCATTGGAAAGGACTCTGGCATCCTCGTAGGGCCCGGCCACTAAGTTCTCTTTCAATGCTAGGATTTAGTGAGCTGAATTTAGGCTCGTACAGAGTTCAACTTACTCTGATGGGCAGAGTCCTCTTCCCTAAAGCCCCTGCCCGACCTGCCCCTACAATGTGATCCAGGAATCAATGGAGATTCCTGCAAGCCAAGGCAGACACCGTGGCTTGGTTGTAGATCCATGGTCTAGCACACAAAGCAAGTGGTTCTGGGTGGAGCTCATCTGACACAAGGGCTTTAGGCTGACTTCTGAGGGCTGCTTTCCCCTGTGGTTTGAATAAACCACAGTAATAAATTGGGGCAAAATAAGACATAGTGGTTCATTCGCATCCTGGGCAGTAATGAGACGCCCAGACACAAGGGAGGCTGCAGTGGTCTGCAGAGGGAGGAGCACCAGCACTGGGATGGGCAGGACTGGCACTCGATTTCCGGATGGCATGCAGCTCGCTTGCCGCCGCCTATACAGCCTTGTGCTCCAGGGATAAATTATAGGGCAAGTTAGCATCTTAAACGGAGACAGGGAGGCGCCCTTAGAGAAATCAGCTGGCTGGTTGTTAGACTTCTGACGTGGTTGTCTCCATCTTATCAGTGACGTTAGGCCCTTCTCTTTCTCATTCTCTCTCCAGCCAAAGGGGTTTCGGCGTTACTACAGCTCCCCCTTGCTCATTCATGAACAGTTTGGATGTATTAAAGAAGTGATGCCCATTGGTGAGTGGGGACCCCGATGGGCTGAGCGGGGTTTTGAGCAGCAACATCAGCATGAGTGACCACTCTTCTGCCAGGCTGCAAAACTAGTGGGGTGTGTCTGTGTATTTGTTTGTCAGATGTGCCTTTCATTGGGTTCTGAGTCTTGGTATATTTTGCTGGAAGGGAAACATAAGGTGGACCAAATTCTGCAGGAATATTTACCCTCTCCCTGATGAAGCTCAAAAAACACCCTAGTTCCAAAGGCTGCTGATAGGCTAGACCACCTGTCAGCAGCAGGGTGGAATGCAAAGAGCTTGGGGTACAGCATCCCATAGACCTGATTCAAAGCCCAGCTGTGACACACTCACTAACTGTGTCTGAACAAGCCACTCAACCTACTGGACCCTATAAAATGAGAACAGCAATGGCCTCCTTTGATAGTTATCATAAAAAGTAAATTATAGACCAATGCTGGGAAGTAACTCCATGAACAGCAATTATTGTTTAATAAGAACAACAACAACAACAAAAAGCCTTATATTTCTAGATATTTCTGGCTTGAATTTGTGCTTTGACCACATTGTTTTATGTATGATTTTTTCTCTCTTTCTCTGAAAATCTCTACATCAGTGCTTGCCTTTTGGCAGTGGGGAGGCACGCTTTATAAACTAGAAAGCTTGGCATTAGAAACCCGTGATGCCTGGTGATGTCAAATTTGTTTGAGAGTACTTGCTTCCCACTTGTGTCTCAAGCCTCCACACCTGGGCGAGCAGAGCCTCCCACGAGGGCACATAGAGGCCGTCCCTGGAAAGAGCCTTGCAGCTGTTTGGGAGCAGACAGTGCTGGGTGCAGGGGAGGCACCTGGCAGGGGGCACGTGTCGTGGGGGGCACATCTGACCACACTAGCTCCATTTCCCCCAGGGCTTGGGGGTCTGCTGCCCAGGACTCGCTCCCCTGGCACGTGATACGTGCTGCAGGATGCAGAGATGTGATAAGTAACAGGCCACATTCCTGGCCAAGAGGGGAGCAAACCTTTCTCTTGCTTCGCAGCCTGTGGCAACAAGGTGGACCCCGTGTATGAGGCGCTCCGCTTCGGCACCTCCCTGGCTCAGAGGACTAAGAAGCGCAGCTCGGGCAGCAGCTCCGAGTCACCGCACAGAACCTCTGTAAGTGTTCTGTGCCTGCCTGCGCGCCTCCCGCGGCTCCCGGTTCACCTAACCGCACCAGAAGGCCCGGTCTGCTGGGCGTCAGGCCGCGCCAAAGGGAAACCCCAAGGGCTTTGGGCCCCTACACGTTCCCTTTCTGTTGCCACCACCCAGGCATCAATTCTCTTCCTTCTCAAAGACCACGCTCACGACTTCACGCTCCTTGACCCCCCCTCCCGCGCCCTGCCTCTCCCTCACCTTCCCACCAGTGTGAGGTAACAGGTCCGCCCGGTTTCCCCCAAACTGGGAGCAGAAGCAGGGTGTCTCAGCTGTGTTCAGTGTGTCTTCAGCTGCATCCCGGTTCAAGAATACGGCCATTTCTCACATTTTCTCAGTCCTTTCTCTCCAAAGCACGGGCACTCGGTTTCACCCAAAAACTACGTGCCAGAGGCACGTGGCCTGTGACTCGGTGGGAATGCTTGCCGTCTCAGGCTGCTCTCCTGCGCACCTCTGTGACCTACTCTCATCATCCTGCCTCTAGCGGTCCCAACCCAAATTTCTGTAAATGCCCCGAGATGCCACACAACTCTACAGCTCAAGCTGAAGGCCCCCATCTCTCCTGCAAAACGACAAGGACCTTCCAATTCATATTTCCCATTAGGATAGCTTGTGCCCGGTTATCGGTTCCATTGTCGCAGCCTCTGCTG
Organism: Craseonycteris thonglongyai; assembly: GCA_004027555.1. Classification (NCBI taxonomy): domain Eukaryota; kingdom Metazoa; phylum Chordata; class Mammalia; order Chiroptera; family Craseonycteridae; genus Craseonycteris; species Craseonycteris thonglongyai. The sequence continues at coordinate 17,829 of PVKE010017258.1, forward strand.
GACGGGGGACTTCCGGGCAAGACACACGTGAGCTTCCGAATGGTCTGCCCGCCAGGGCCTCTCAGGGGCTGAGCTGAAGTAGCTCCCTCGCTGGGTGCAGGTTAATCCACGAGGTAACAGACCGTAGTCTGTGGCAGGTATTAGGGCCTGTGGGTGAGTCGGTCCTCTGACCAATGCCACATGGTTATCCCAGCAGCCACCTTTAAACTCACTGGAAGTCCTGTTCTCTCTATATCCCACTAACTTCTGAGAGGGAAGAACCAGAAGTAGTTCTTAGTCCTTTTCTTTGCTGGACAGAAAATGCATGTCAATTAGTTCTTTCTTTCACTACTTAATTAGCATACATGAATTAAGTGCCATTTTAGGGGACACAAGAGAAGTGGAGAACACAGGGAAGCCAGGATGGCTCAGCGAGTTAAGTGCTCGCTTTGCAGCCCCAGAGACCGAGAATTAAAGCCCAACCCTGGCCTGTGGAGGCTGATATGCTGAACCGGGGTGTGTTTCCCACAAGGGAGGCCCCCAGTTTGGTTCTTGCCTCCTGGTTCGGCCCCTGGCTCGAGGGGGCATGCCTCCCATGCCGGAGGCCCCCAGCCCAGTTCCCGCCCCGCACGGCCCCCACCCACCTGTGTGGAATGAAACTGGCACGACCAAGGATGTACAATTATGGAGACAGCTCTGGGACTTCCTCTCTTCTCTCCCTCTCCCCCCTGCCCCTCTCTCTCTCTCTCTCTCTCTCTCTCTCTCTCTCTCTCTCTCACCTTTCAAACAGAAAATAAATCTCTAAAAAAAAAAATGCCCTTCCTCTCTATCACCAATGCTGGAGATGTGAACGCATCGTCTCTTACCCAAATTATTATGAAGGAATAGCTGTGCAATCCTCTTCCTCTTGAGTCTACTCTTAGCAGCGTTTCCAGATTTATCATCTTTTAAAGAAAGACTTTGTGCAATGTTTCTAATGAAAATACTCTGTTGACTCACTTATGACCAAAGAGCAACGCCCCAACGTTTCAGTGTGGCAAACACGGCCCGTCTAAAGACCCTCCTTGCCCTGAACTCACCGAGCTCTTTAACATCTGCATACCAGAGCATGCTGTTTTCCCCAGTCAAAATTCTTTAAGACCCAACTCTGTTTTTACAAAAGCTGTGAAGATTTGTCCAACGCCCCAAGCATGGTGAGTTGTTCCTTCCACGAGTCTTCAAGAGTTTCTTTCTTAAAAAAAAAAAAAAAAGAAGAAGAAAAATAGAAATTTATATATATACATATATATTTCTATTAGATACCGACTGCTGCATTGTAATTATCTGAACTAGCTACTGAGCTCCTTTCCATTAGGGCCCCATTTCTTATTCATTCAGTTACCCCAGGCCTGGTGCATAGGGGACACTCAAGAAATACTTGAAGAATGAGGAGAGTTAACAAGAGGGTCTTGAAGACTGAACTCAGGCCCCTCAGGGACCCACCCAGCTCCTCATTTGCATGCCCTCCGCCCCACGCACAGTGCGCCATGCTCTCTCCCAGGAGAGCTCTCTTGCCCACGCCTTGTCTCTGCCTCTTTGCGAACAGCATCTCTCTTCCTGGTCTGGGTTGCACATCCTTTCCCTGGGCGCCCATAGCTACCCAGTCACTAATCATAGTGATTTGCATATTGCTTGGTAATTTTCCCTTTTTTTTATTTTTCTCTCTCTTCTCCAGTTCCCTCAACTAGACTAAGCTACTTAAATACAAGAACCCCTCCCTGCTTCTTACTTCCGTTACTGTGTGCCAACAAGTCTCAAATTCTAGTTGATATCAGAAATCACTGAAGAGCTCTGTGCCCTTTAGTAGTTCCAGATGATTCTGATGCCTACCAAAGTTTGCGAACCACTGGTCTATACAGTGTGAGTCCATAGTAGTCTCACTACATCTGTGGTGAATGAATGAATGAATATCCTTCTCAGTCCAACAACTCTTTAAACTTGTAAGAAGGGCCTAAGCCTGCAGTGAATTGAGCCCATGGTTCTCAAAGCGTGGTCTCTGGATCAGCAGCATAATTACCTGAGAACTTGCTAGAAGGCTCATGTGTGCTTTCCTCTCAGACTTACAGAATAAGAAACTCTTAAGAGTTGAGCCCAGCAGTGTGTATGCTCGCAAAGCTCTAGGTGATTCTGATGCACAGTAAAGTTCGAGAATCACTGAATTACATAAGACAAGTTCATTTTCCAGAGTGAGCTCCATCCACCCCCTCCTCCTTCTCTTTCACATTCTCTCTCCCTCACACTTGTTCACCTCCCTCCCTGTATGAACAGCTCTGGAATCACACATTGCAGCGATGGCCAGGCTGGACCTGAAGTCTGAAACAGGGATTTAAGAACACTGATCATGTCCCTAACCCCGTATACCATGTCCCCTTAAAGACTTTTTGTAAATCCCACTTAGCAACCCACAAGGAAGCTAGAGACAGCTCAGGAAGACAGACCTCTGTCCACAAGGAGCTGCACACTGAACAGGCCTTTCTCACGTGTCTGCTGAGACTGTCCAGCCTCCTCCCGCTCAGCCCTGCACCTCCCAGGCTCAGCTGAGCCAGCATGGGTGGGAGGCAAGTAGAAAGCCAGCCACGGGAGGGAGGCAAGACCAGACAGGAGGCTTCCCCGAGATGGTCCTGGCCGGTCCACATCAGCCCCGGGAGCTGCTCCTGTGGTTCTGAGCTCTGCTGAACTCACGAGACCACAGCCTCCGACACACAGCAGTCAGCGAACATCTTAGCCTCCACACTTCCCGCTCATGCTAAGAAACAGCAAGACCCTCAGGGAGACAATCTGTCCAGTTTGCTTTCATGTCTAAAATGACTCTAGGGGAAGCCGGGATGGCTCAGTGAGTTAAGCACTCACTTTGCAGCGCTGGGGACCGAGGATCGAATCCCGGCCCCAGACCCTGCGGAACCATATGCTGAACTGGGAGCTCCCCCAGTTCAGTTCTCTCTCTGTCTCTGTCTCTGTCTCTCTCTCTCTGTCTCTCTTTCTCTCTCTCTCTCTCTCTCTCTCTCTCTCTCTCTCTCTCTTTCTGTCAAAATAAATAAATAAATAAAAATATATATTAAAAAAATAAAATGAAACAAAAAAGACGTATTCTAGGTAAAATAGCTCTGTTTCCAGCAATGTCCAGCCCCTACAGACCGATTTTGGGGGCAAAAATCAGAGTTTTCTGCATGTCAGTAAGGTAATCATTCATCACAGCTCACTTATGCTTCCTTGGACTTGTTCCGTTAGTAAATATGTCTTAGAATTTTGGTAGAATTTTGGAAGGCTTCATTCTGAGACCTGCTGGGAGACAAAGACAAATCAAATTGCACTTAAATATCTGTCACTTCACCATTTCCCCAGAGTCCAACTTGCCTCCCTGGAAGGAAACAGAAACAATTGATTGGTACTTCAAAATGGTTTTGCTTTCTTCCTGCAGGGTCAAATGCTAATGAACTTGAGCCTCTTGCCGTTCTTGCAGTATATTATATCCTCAAGTCAGCGTCTCTCCGCGTAACAAACCTCAGTCCCTCGGGCTGATTTTCTTCCAGGGCTGTAGGGAAATTTGCTTTACATCACCAGGAAGTGGCTGCCTGGCTGTTTCTAAATCGTTGTGTTTCCTTTAATGGTCTTTCAAATGTTCTAGAACATAAAAGGCTTGGCGGCGTTGGGAAGGCCTGCTGAAACCGAATTCAAAAACTTTCATAAACTTGTTACGAATAACCTTCAGTTTCATAAGATTAAATTAATATAATAACTTTTGTTGAGAAATAGTGAGCTTCAAAGGAGTATGGTGAAAGTGATTTAGAGAGCCTGTGACATTTATTTTTGTATTTCTGATGGATCATAAAAGTAAGAACGGCTGAAAAAAATCTTTTTTTTTTAACTGTGTTTGACAAAAGAGAGAGAGAGAGAGAGAGAAGAGCCCAGAACAATCTCCATAGTTGTACAATAGTTTTTTGATATAGTTTCATTCCATAGGTGGGCTTAGGGCTGTTCGGGGGGGAACCGGGCAGGGAGCCTCCCACGTGGGAGGCTCACCCCAGTGAGAACCGAACTGGGGGCACACCCCAGTTCAGCATATGGGTCCACATGAGCTGGGGCCTAGATTTGATCTTCAGACCCCAGGGCTGCAAGACAAGTTCTCAACTCATGGAGCCATCCCAGCATCCCCTGAAAAAAAATCTTTTTTTTTTTAATAAATCTTCTTTTTTTTTTTTTTAGATTTATTTATTTATTTATTTATTTTTATTGTTTTTGACAGAGAGAGAGAGATACAGAGACAGAGAGAGAACTGAACTGGGGCAGCTCCCAGTTCAGCATATGGGTCCACACGGGCCGGGGCCGGGATTCGATCCTTGGTCCCCGGCGCTACAAAGTGAGCGCTTAACCCACTGAGCCATCCCAGCTTCCCTGAAAAAAAAATCTTAAAGTTAAAATTTTTGCAATAAAAATTAGTCTCTGGAGTGAGGTACTAAAGGGCTCCAGCGCTGACTAGGAGAGCTAGACAGGCAAATTTGTTCTTCTCTAATAAGATAAAAATGCAATGCTTTCAAAATGTGACTCCCCCTTGAGCCCCCTCCCACTTCTCTTTTAAAGAGGCTGGAGGGGAAGCCGGGATGGCTCAGCAGTTTGAGCACTCATCTTCCAGTCTCGGGGTCCGAGGATCGAATCCCTTCCCTAGCCCGTGTGGACCCTTATGCTGAACTGAGGTGAGCTTCCCATGTGGGAGGCCCCCTGCCCGGTTGCTGCCCTGCGCTGCCCTGCGCCCACCTGTGTGGAATGAAACTATGTTGAAAACTGATGACGTACACCTATGGAGACTGCTCTGGGCCCTCCCCCTTCTCTCTGTTTCTCTCTCTGTCTGTCTCTTTCTCTGTCAAAAACAATAAAAATAAGTCTTAAAAAAAAGAATCTGGGGTCAGGCAGATAGAAATGGGGTGTCTGGTCCTTTGAAAGAGGCCACTTGAAATCAGTGATGCGCTAGAACATGTGTAACCACCGCTGGGGCTGGACCTAATTCGTAGCACTCACCCACTTCTAAGGGGTAACTACTCCCACTGTGAGCACTTTCAAGCTACCAATAGCGAGGACTCTGAAGGCTCCGCCAGCCGGGCACACCACTGGACAAAGCCCGGTGCTTATGCTTGTGAGTTCTGGAGATAGCACCTAAGGTTCGAACCCCAGGTCTACCACTTCTTAGCTATGAGACATCAGCAGAGTTACCAATTCTGGGTTTCAGATCCCTTTCTGAAAAGTAGGTCTATCATCGGATTAGTGTGACAAATCAATGAGAAGACACCTATAAAGTACTTCTATGATAAACGTGCAGGAGCCATGACTATTCAGAGTGCTATCCTTATTGTTGTTATTGCTGTTCTGTAACCTAAGTGGAAGAACTGACTTGTCTGATTTTTTCTTAAGTGAAATATAAGTATTAACGAAAGCAGTCAATATTTTGCAGCAATGGAAACAGCACTTAATTCATACCTAAGTAATGCATCCCTCAATAGTGCATCTTATTCTCTATAATTAATATTTAAAACTCACCTATAAGCAAAGCGATAATTTTATTGAAAATTTTAAGTGACAGGATTTGGACAGAAATTCTGATGTCCCTCTGTTGTCACTTCCTGGGAAGAAGCCTCACTGTGACTTGTGCATCTCATTTAACACCCGTTGAGTACCAATCATGTGCCAAGCCCTGAGCCCGGCACAGACATCTGACAAGGGTGTCAGCCCACTAGGGAAAACAGACGAGATAGCAGTGACTGCAGTCCTGACAGTGTCATGCAAATTCCACCTCCCTTCTACTGACATCAAAATCTCTGTTCATTTGACCCACTGATATGACATTGCTCACTCCATACTGTTGCCTCTTTTCTCCAAGACTTCAGATCTTGTGGAGGTTCCTGAAGAAGCTGATGGGTATGACCTACGGAAACGCAGCAACAGCGGTGAGTGAGCAAAGGGGAAACAGGCAGCACCCAGCACGAGTGCTGATCACGTTAGTCTTCTGAGGCGTGGGGAGGGTTGACTTCCCATCTCCTCACTTTCTGTGCTAGCTCTGGAATTCAACCAGGGCAAGGGCTCAATGTTCTGGAGAGAAACTGGACATAATTACTGATGGATTTCAGTGACTGACTATATCGTTCCCTGAGTTATGTCTCCTGAGTTTTCATGCCTGTGGACCAACTATTTTGAGGTTTTAGACTCAATTTCAGACCTTATTGTTAATTGCCATTCCCCCTCCCCCCCGACACACACACACACACACACACACACACACACACACACACGCCTTGACCTACATAAGATTAGCAGACCACGCCATAGAGAAGCGACAGCAGGCTACACCTGAAGTGCCTTGAGCCAGGTGGGTGGTTGTGCCAGGGAGGGGAGTGGGGGCCTCACACTTGACCCCTTCCCTGCAGATATCACTAAGGCTCTGATAAGTACAACCTAGCCAAACGCCCTTCATTAACATTATTTAGTGGTTCTAAGAGCGTACGTCTTAGTTACAATAATTTCTAAAATACCCAGAGTGCCAAAAAAAAATGTATACACATTTTAAGAGATGTTATCTATGGATTACTTTTGGAAGTTGAATTGAATTATGGTAGCAATGTGTGGTATGACATTCGCTCAAAAGATAGCATTAATCAAATGAATGCTAGTGTCACCATGGGACAGGCAGGAGTCAAAGAAAATGCAGAAGCACAGTTGTTGGTTCAAGGAGCACAAGATTATTTTGAAATGACATTTAAAATTTGAGAACGTTGTGGAAATACGACAATGGAGGTGTGAGTGTGTAACAGAACCTCCACATGCCTAACAATTACATGCATTCGTGATAACCTTGAGGCCCATGGCAAATTGAAACGGCATGTGCAACAATGCAAGCGGACACTTTGATGAACGTTGCTCAAGCAGTAGTTCACCATCATCAGAAGTGTCTGGATGCTGGTGGTCATCACTTTGAGCACCTCTCACAATTGCAGAAGTCAAACGTGAACTTGTATTTGTCCTTTGTTATCAGTATGTATTGAGTGTTACAATTTTAATACAGTTTTTTTCCTTTCTTAAAATGTATATACAGTCACACATAGATAAGGAAGCTGAGGCACAGAGTAATACAATCAGACACACAGCTGATTATTTGCCATCTCTCTTATGTTAAGGAGTATTTTCCTAGTCCTATTCAAATAAATCTGTTAAAAAGAACTTAGCAAGCAATAAAGCTCTAAAAAGCTTTGGAGAGCTATCAGCTATTTCTTTGAACAGGAGTAACTTTCTTTATACACACCCTTGGAGGCTAGAGGAATTAATTATGCAGCTGTTTGCTTCCAAACATGTTCCTTTGATTGGATTTAATCCCCTGTCCAAGAAGTTTGAGAAACCACATAGAGAACATGCCCTGTGTAAGGGCTCTCAGGTCATGGCGAGGGAGGTGCTGGCTTTTCAGAAGCAGCACTCAGTCTCCCAGTCACAAGCAGATCTGCATTACATGTTCCATTTGTGTCCCAAACAATACGTAGTGCAAGCAGGCATCGTTTCTGCCAGCCGCATGCTGTATGAAGTCCTTGAGGAACACTTCCAAGGCCACCACAAAAGGCTGCATCTCATGCTTGCGGCTCCCCTGCTGAGAGAGCAACCTCTTCCTCTTTAGAAGAAGCTCTTAGGCAGCTCTGTTTCTGGTTGTTGTTTTCAACATGGTTCCCAGATGCATCAGAAATGTAAATGGGGAGAGTTATTGGTCTTCACCTCCGGTTGAATTGTCAGAAACTCCACTGGAAGTGAGATCATGAACAAAGGGAGAAGTGAAATCGAGGCTGCCTAGTTTGGCTCAAAATGACAAATAATAATGTTACTGGCTGACTTCAATAATTGCATTTCAGTGTGACTTTATATGATTGTAACTTTCCTGGAAGAGAAGCAGAGGGAATAAAATGTAAGACAGATTCCTAGAAATAGTCTTCAAAAGTGGACTGGGTTAATCACATCCACTTGAGAATGTTACAGAGCCCCATAGTTGCATTAAAGTAAATTTTGCTCAGAAGAAAAAACTGCAAGCTCAGATCTGTAAGAATTTATCCTTGCTTTTAGGTTGGTTCTAGATCTCAAATTTTGAGTTGTCACCAAAAAAAAAAAAAATGGAAAAAAAGATTTTAATGGCTCTTTTGTCAGATGCACTGGTTCTGTCACATTACAGAGGACAGTACCCACATTACAGATGCAAATATTTGTGGTCTGTTTCTGTGACAAACACTTAGTATCTTTAGTTTCAAGAAAAAGATCAATGACCAAAATCTGACTCAAGAGGTAATAGAAAACTTGAATTTGCTTCTGATTGTGATAGAAACTGAATCAATAGATTTAAATTTTTGCACAATGAAAATACCAGGTCTAGACAACTTTATAAGTAAATTCTACCAAGTACTTGAGGAATAAAATAAATGTTTTCAAGACAACAAAAGTGGCAAGGAGGAAGGGCCATAGCACTCTCTTAGTTTATGAGGCTGGTATAATACTGACTTCAAAAACCAAACACAGGGAACCTGGGATGGCTCAGAGGGTTAAGTGCTCGCTTTGCAGCCCCAGAGCCCGAGGATCGAATCCCGGCTCCGGCCCATGCGGACCCATATGCTGAGCTGGGGTGTGCCCCCAGTTCAGTTCTTGCCGGGGCCTATGTGGGAGGCTCCCGGCCCAGTTCCTGCCCTGCGCAGCCCCGTGCCCACCTGTGGAGTGAAACTATATGGAAAACTAATGCTGTCAACTATGGAGACTGCTCTGGGCCCTCCCCCTTCTCTCTGTCTCTGTGTGTCTCTCTCTGTCAAAAGACAATAAAAACAAATCTTTAAAAAAACCAAACACAGACCACATGATGAAAGGAAATCACGGGCTATTCTCCTTGTTTAATATGAATGCAAAAATCTAAAACAAAATCTTCGTAAACAGAACCCACTGTATTTTTAAAGGTAATGCATAATTACAAGTTGAACTTATTCCAGGCATGCCAATTTAGATCAATGTCAGGAAAGCCAGTCATGTAACTGACCACCTTATCAGGTTAAAGAAGTAAAACCAAATTATCATCTCACTTGAAAACACAGTGGTAGACACAGACCTCACAGGACTTCAGAACAAAAACAAAGAAGACAGAATATGAAAAAGGAACAGAAGAAAGTCCTTTTGGGATGTGGCAAAAACTAAAGTTTCTTTTTACATCTATAACATTAGAAACCATGCCTATGTAAAGGATGTAATTTTTTGAATACTTGTCATGGGTGAAATCAACAACCCAAATTATTTTTAATAAAATGCACATTAAAGCACCAAACAAAAAAAGTATATGATATAATTTTGATAAAGTAGTTACCTTTCTTTATTCCTTTTCCCTCAAATTAAGTCTTAGACTTGACTCTGGATAGAATGGTTCTAAAAATCATTTTGCACTGTTTCAGTGCTGTTTGCAACCATATAGCTGAAAATACATTTGGGGTTACTTCAAATGATATTTAGTGAAGCTCACAAAAATGATACACTTTAGGGGAAGCTGGGATGGCTCAGTGGGTTAAGCGCTCGCTTTGCAACCCCAGAGCCCAAGGATCGAATCCCGGGCCCAGCCCATGCAGACCCACACTCTGAACTGAGGTGTGCCCCCAGTTCAGTTCCTGCTGGGGCCTATGTGGGAGTCTCCCAGCCCAGTTCCTGCCCTGCGCAGCCCCGCGCCTACCTGTGGAGTGAAACTATATGGAAAATTAATGCTGTCAACTATGGAGACTGCTCTGGGCCCTTCCCCTTCTCTCTGTCTATCTCTGTCTATCTCTCTGTCAAAAAACAATAAAAATAAATTTTTTTTTAAAAATGATACAGTTCAAATCAGATGCCTAATGGATATTCAAAATAAAAAAATCTAGGGATGCCTTGATAGCTCAGTGGGTTGAGCACTCACCTTGCAACTCTGGGGTCTGAGGATTGAATCCCGGCCCCGGCCTGTGTGGATCCATATGCTGAACTGGGTGTGCTTCCCAGGTGCAAGGCCCCAGTTCAATTCCCACTGGGGTGAGCTTCCCATGTAGAAGACCCCCGGCCTGGTTCCCACCCTGTGTGGCCCCCGCCCACCTGTGTAGAGTGAAACTGTATCAAAAACTGATGATGTAAAACTATGGAGACTGCTCTGGGCCCTCCCCCTTCTCTCTGCCTCTCCCTGTCTCCTTCTGTCTCTTTCCATCAAAAATGATAATTAAAAAAGGACAGCAGAGTGGGTACCGGATATATGGTGATGGAAGGGGAGCTGATTCTGGGAGGTGGGCACATAATGCGATGCATGGGTGATGTGATGTGGACTTGTGCATCTGGAAACTATCTAATTGTTACCAATCAATGTCACCCCGTTAAATTTAACAATAAAGAAAATAAAATTAAAAATAGAAAAAAAGGACAGCAAAGGACACCATCAACAAAGTAAAAACGAAACCAATCAAATGGGAGAAAATATTTGCAAACAATGCCTCTGATACAGGGCTAATATCTAAAATGTATAAAGAACTCACACAACTCAACAACAAAAAAAACAATTCAACTGAAAAATGGGCAGAAGACCTAAACAGACACTTCTCTCATGAAGACATACATATGGCCAACAGATATATGAAAAAATGCTCCACTTCACTAGCAATTAGGGAGATGCAAATAAAAACCACAATGAGATACCATCTTATACATGTTAGAATGACTATAATCAACAAGACAAGGGATAACAAGTGCTGGAGAGGCTGTAGAGAAAAAGGAACCCTCATACACTGCTGGTGGGAATGTAAACTGGTACAACCACTATGCAAGGCTGTATGGAGATTCCTCAAAAAATTACAAATGGAATTACCATATGACCCAGCCATCCCTTTACTGGGCATGTACCCAAAAAACCTGAAAACTTAAATTCGCAAAGATATATGTACCCCAGTGTTCATCACAGCACTGTTCGTTATGATAAGATGAAATATAGCAATTTGTGACAACATGGACAGACCTTGAAAACATCTTATTAAGCGAAATAAGTCAGAATGAAAGAATCAAGAAACATATGACCTCACTCATAGGTGAAATATAAAACTGAAAGGAACCAAAAAAACAAAAATTCATAGATACAGCTGGTGGTTTGGTGGTTGCCAGGGTATAAGGGGAGGGCTGGGGGGAAGTGAGGAGGGGGCGAGTGGGGACAGAGCATCAAAAATTTAAAAATTACAAAATTAAAAGATTTAAAAAGCTAAAATAATATGGTGGTGGAGGGGGAGCTGATTCTGGGAGGTGGACACATAATGCGATGCATGGGTGATGTGATGTGGACTTGTACATCAGGAAACTATCTAATTGTTACCAACCAGTGTCACCCCATTAAATTTAACAATAAACTATAATAAAAAATAAATAAAATAAAAAGCTAAAATAATGTGAAATTGCAGAATTGCAAAGCCAGTCCAAACCGATCATTGCATGTGCACCTTATATATTCTCCCTTTTAAATCCAGTCAATAATTTTCTAGGAAGATTTTCTTTGCATGTTCTCATTCAAATATTCAATATTCTTTTAGAAGTATCCAGTTTTGTACTTAAAGAATTCAGCATTTACACTAGTATTTGGGGTATTCACTTACTACCGGATTGAAGTATTACTGGCCTCACTCATTTTGAACTGTTAGCCATATGTTGAAGCGGACAAGATCCACAGGATCAGGCTCTCATTTTCCACTAACCTGCACCAGATCTCCTCCACTGACCGCGTGCTGGCTTCCTAGGGGTACTGGGATCGCGTCCACATGCTCTGGAACTATTAACTGTGGAGAAGAGGTGTTTACCAAGCATTGTACATTGTAGGGGCTCTTGTTCTGCAGTGTTTTCTACATCACAGGTACGAAGTTCATTTTAAGGACAGTGGAGATCATCATCACACTGACTGAAATGAGTTGTAGAGCTTTCTGTGTGTGTTTCTCTTCCGTGTCTGATGATTTCCTTGATAACCTGAAGGGAGGCCAAAAGAAAGAGTACGGCAGTAATGCGTTGCTTTTCAATTTCAAGTCATCTAAATGGTAGGTTAATTCCAGAAGCCTAAGTGTGTTGTATAAAATTGGAAGTATTTGCCACATGTGTGTTTAAGCAGGATACATGCAGTGAGGATGAGGACAGGGTCACGGGGGTAATCTTGATGGAAATGGCTAAAACAAAGCCCTCAGATCCATTAGGTACATCCCACAGCTGTGTCCGTGGACAGTGAAAACTCCTGCCCATTCTGAGAAGACCTTGCTCTTTATCAAAAGCTACAGAGTAGGGGGAAGCCAGGATGGCTCAGCAGGTTGTGCTTTCGCCTGGCAGTCCCAGGGTCCAAGGATTGACTCCTGACCCCGACTCATGTGGACCCATAGGCTGAACTGGGGTGTGCTTCCCATGTTGTAGGCCCACATCTCAGTTCTTGCTGGGATGAGCTCCCCATGCAGGAGGCCCCCACCCAGTTCCCGCCCTGCGCAGTCCCCGGCCCACCTGTGTGGAATGAAATTATGTCAAAAACTGATGACATACAACAGGGATTCCCAACCCTGTACCTGCGGGCGCCATGCCCGATTTGGGTGCGCCCGCCGTTATTTGACTGCATCAGAAGTTTTTCATAAACACTAAGTAAAACTATAATTTATTTTTATACATTTGTTAGAATTTTAAAATATTGTTTGAGTATCTACACAGGTTTATGATATTCGTTGGTATGTTTGCGATATCGTATGTATAAGTTTTTCCCTAGCTTTCACCTTTGTACAAGTTGCGTCTTGTTTAGCCGCTGCACTCTTTAAACTCTCCTCCACCCAACCGGGAGATGCCAAGTTGCCATTTTGATTGCAGTTGCTGGACTGATCGGGTCGTGACGGTTAGCTAGGATCACAGTGTTTTGATATATTCGATTTTAAATGAACTAAAAGCGAGGTTGGTAATCTATTATTATGGTGGCAATTTGATATGATATTGTAGTTCTATAACTATTTTTATTTTTATTTTTTTAGTCCTAAAATGAGTGGACCAAATAAGAGAAAATGAACCTATAATTTTAACACAGACTGGGAGGAATCATATTGTTTCATTAATTTAAAAGGTAAATGC
>PVKE010017259.1:0-30971 GCA_004027555.1 Craseonycteris thonglongyai
ACCGCACTGTAGATTCATTCACCCCGTCATGGCGTGCCACAGATGCATCACTTCTGCCCTCTTTGATCAGATCTAAAAGTTTCACTTTTTCGCTGATGGTCATCATCTTCTTCCTCTTGGGCGCCCCGGAGGAAGCTTTCGCAGGGGCACAGCGCTTAGGCGGCATTATAAGGGCTTAATTAATAAAAAAAGTGATCGCTTAAACAAAACAAGTGATCGCCAACACAACACTAAAATACAGTCTGCGAGACAGTCAACATCATGGACAAGACTGGCGAGATACAACAAGAGAAGATGCTAGGTGAGGCTGCGATGATGCGCAATCAACTCACAGGGATGAATCCACTCGTACTCTCATTGGTCGATGTCGCACCGGAAACCAATCACGCGCCTTTATGAGAGCCCGTGGGATGTACTCTGAGTCAACTCATCTCTTTGTTTGACATGCAGGGATCCTTCTCTCTCGCGCATCCACATGAAACAACGCTCCTTTCCGCCATGTGGCTGCCGACATGGTTGTATTTTTTCATTTTTATTTTTTGATGAATATTTTGGAAAAACCCGCAAAGCACTGAAGCCACAAAACATGAAGCGCGAAGTGGCGAGGGAACACTGTATTCCCTATGCTGTACTTTACATACTTGTGACTATTTTCATAACTGGCCACTTGTACTTCTTAATACCTGTAAGTACAATTTTTAATTGAAAGGACAACTGACAGATAAACCACAGTAATTCAGATTTAAGCATTTGGAAGATGTTTTCTCCAAATGACATTATTAGTTGCCAATGATAAAACTTTTATATGAAAATTAGAATTGTGGAAAACCTGTCACCGGTCACTATGAACTTAGATTCCCAATACTTAAGACTTTTCTGATAAGGCCAGGGGTAACTAAAATGTGATTTTTTTTTTAAATTACCGGTATATTGTGAAATGTCTACACTTGGAAGATCTGTATTACTCAATGAGCCATTATTTTCAAAATGACTAACGCATGATGTTACAAAATCATATGTGAATAAAAGATACATCTAAAGTACAAGATAGACCAATAGGTTTTAACGTAATAAAATATAAAAAATGTCATTAATATGGTTTCAGATTCCACATTACAACTAACCTTTAAAGAACTATTACATTTCAAGTTCTAATGTAGCATATAGAAGAATATACACAATTATCTGAAAAGAACTATTAAAGGACACTTCCCTTTTCTAACTTCACATCTGTATGAGACTATATTTACTTCAAATATTTCAAATAACATATTATAACAAACTGAATGCAGAAGTAGATGTGAATCTAGCTATCATCTCTTAAGGCTTAAGCCAAACATTAAAGACATTTGTAAAAATATAAAATGATGCCACTTTACACTATTTTTGGATAAGAATAGAGTTATTTTTCATCAAAAATGTTGTTTATGTTAACTATTGGTTTGTTATTTTGAAATAAATTTATGAACATTTTAAATATTTCTCAGTTTTAATTTCTAATATAGTAAATATAGACAAACATATACCACATAAACAAAAGCTCTTTGGGGTCTTCAATATCTTAAGACTATAAAAAGAGGTCTTCAGAGTTTGAGTACTGCTGCTCTACTATACTCCAATGTTAAATACCAATTAAAGCTGTATAATTTGAAGTAAGGCTTTCTTTAAAACCATTCTCCTATTGCTAATCTATGACAGAAAGAACCACACAGTGACTGAATAACAACTCACCCATATACCACCCATAAAACCAGCATCTTTTACTCACTGACTGGGTTCATTCCTTCCCTTGTATGGGGCCATTTTAAACTGAGGCACAGGCTTTGAAATGGACTTTTTAAAAGTTTGATATTTAAAATATAGAAAAAAATTAGTGGCTTCAAATGAAATTTTAACAATTTAATAAACGGTTCATGAAATGCTACAACAATTTCAAAGCTTTATTCATTATTAAATAGAGACTTTTGTTACATTTGAAAACAAACTGTATATTAGTAATATCATTTCCCTGGGGCTGCTAGATAGTCACCATGATTGTCAAGAAATTATTGCTAAAAGAAAAGAAATTATTGCTGATAATCAAATAAGCTCAAAAGCAAAAGTATAAAATCTGGGGAAGCCAGGATAGCTCAGTGGGTTAAGCGCTCACTTTGTAGCCCTGGGGACCGAGGATTGAATCCAGGCCCTGGCCCACGCGGACCCATATGCTGAACTGGCAGTGCCCCCAGTTCGGTTCTCACCGGGGTGAGACCCCGGCCCAGTGCAGCCCCGCGCCCACCTGTGGAATGAAACCATGTGAGAAAACCAATGCTGTACAACAGACTGTTCTGGGCCCTCCCCCTTCCTCTCTGTCTCTGTCAAAAACAATAAAAATAAATCATTTTTTTTTAAAGTGTAAAATCTATTCAGTTTCTTATTAAAAAAATGTTTAATCAAGTTGGTGTATTTTAGAAAGGTTGATATAATTCGGCTTACAGCCTTCAAAAAATACAATTACCTAGGGTATAAAAGGTTTGTAAAATGGCTCCACTCCTATAAACATCAAACTACCTTGTCAGAAAGAGTTTTATGTCAATTTGTTCCATTTTATCCCTGTTAAACAAACAAAAACTTGCACTGCCAAAAACTTCTCTGAAAGAAAGGCTTTATTGAGCCATATGCTAGCCAGAAAAGGACCAGGTTTTAGGGCATGAAGTTTATTGAAATCACCAGCAGCAGCTCTAGGTGGAGAAGATAACATACTGACTATTCTAGAGTTGACAGGCACTTTTTATACATTATGTTTTGGTAAAGAAAGATCTAAGTTGTTTTGAAAAAATTCACACTGGCTACAGATAAGGGGGTGTGAGAAAAGATGAAGCAGGGCAGTACTATGCACTGTCTGTAAGGAAGAAATTACTTACTACTTTTTATTGGTTACAGGCAACAGTTGTGAAAAGTTCATGCATGTGACCTTTAGTGGTCAGCTAATAGACACCTGCAGGTTGACTGAGAGCTCCAACTTACATTCAAGAATGTAAGCAATCCTGTGAGTTGTTGGCCCACAGCTATTCTTAACTGGTTAACTCTCTCACTCTTAAGCTCCTGTAATTTAATTTAGAACATCTCAGAATTTTTCTCTTGTCATCCATATCCACTCACTTCCTCTGAGGTCAATGATTAGATGAAGGAATAATAAGGGATTCATATTTGAAAGAAACTCATTGGTCTGTAAGTGTAAGATTTCTTTTTAACCAATTCAATTTCCATTCTTAAGATGTAGCTCTTGACTTAAAAGAACACTATTTATATTTAAAATTAAAGAGAAAAGATATGAGGAATCTTCAACTTAGGAAGACTTTTCTCATAAACCAATAGGGGACAGGTAGGAAATGCTATAAAATAAGAGAGAATGCTTTTAAAAATTATTACAGAAAGTACACTGTAAATATGCCTCTCAGCATCACATTTAACTTTTTAACTCATAAATGTACAAGGCCTAAACTTTTATTCTCTTCACTATCACGTTACAGAGATACCCATTATTTCTTCAAGTGACTTCTTGTTTTTTACTGACATCTAAATAGCAAAATACAATGTAACAGGCTTAAAAAAATAAAACTAGAAATGCTATATACCATTTCATTCTTGCTGGCACATTCATGTGAGTGCTAATCCAGACCAAATATATATAGCCAAAGTAGCTACTGAAAACTAAAAATAAATTAGAATGATTTTTAACATGAGAACTGAAATCAGACCAGCAATACAAGAGCATGAAATAATAATTTTTCATAGTCAAATAAAATAAATCCTCTTTTTAAAAGATTGTCTCAATTCACATTACCTTAAGGTTTCAGAACAGATTTTCTCTCTTATATGGAAAAATGCATTTAATCCCCAAGGATTTAATTAACATTAGGACAAACTATTCATCGACTTTCTAGAAGTATGATGATTAAGAAAACATTACTAGGGGAAGCCAGGATGGATCAGTGGGTTAAGTGCTCACTTTGCAGCCCTGGGGACCGAGGATTGAATTCCGGCCCGTGCGGACCCACATGCTGAACTGGGGAGTCCCCCCCAGTTTAGTTCTCTCCGGGGTAAGACCCCAGCCCAGTTCCTGCCATGTGCAGCCCCGCATCCACCTGTGGAATGAAACTATGTGGAAAAACCAATGACGTGCAACTATAGAGACTGTTCTGGGCCCTCCCCCTTCTCTCTCTCTCTCTCTTTGTATCTCTCTCTCTCTCTGTGTCAAAAACAATAAAAATAAATCTTTTAAAAAAAAAGAGATAAGAAAACATTACTTGGCTAAACATAAATTGAATTAACTGACTAATTTATTCGTTTCTGAATTTCATAGGTAAAAACGGATGCCAGAAAAAGCCAGGATGGCTCAGTGGGTTAAGCACTCACTTTGCAGCCCCAGGGACTGAGGATCAAATCCCAGCCCCAGCCTGTACAGACCCATATGCTGAACTGGGGTGTGCCTCCCATGCCGGAGACCCCCAGTTCGGTTCTTGCCTCCCGACCCTGGTTTTGCCCCTGGCTCGAGGGGACGTGCCTCCCATGCAGAGGCCTCTAGCCGACCTCCCTCCTTGTGTGGACCCCTGTCCACCTGTGTAGAATGAAACCATGTCGAAAACTGATGACGCACAACTATGGAGAGGGCTCTGGGCCCTCTCCCTTCTCTGTCTCTCTCTGTCTGTCAAAAACAATAAAATAAATCTTTTTTTTTTAAAAAAAGGAGGGCAAACTTTAGTTGATAGAATAAGGAGTTGAAAGGAGACAAAGAGAAAAGAACAAACTGGCAAGTGTTGGCCTGTTAAGAAGTTCAGAAACAAATTTCTCCTGGGCTATAAGCAGCAATTTCTTAATACTAAAAAGAATGTATTCCATTTAGCAAATTTCGTGGGATTGCTAAAGAATACAACACATTGTGGAATCTGGTATTTCTTAAGTCTCTACCAGCTCCATAAGATCAGTAGAGTCACCTACAAACCCTTGTAAAGGGATCAATCACAACAGTTTCAGGCTAGTTTCTGCTATTGGTAAAGCAGGCGTATCTACCTGCCACCCAGGATGGCTTTGAATGTGGCCCAACACAAATTCTTAAAACAGTGAGATTTTTTTTTGGCAACCTTTATTTTTTTAATCTCATCAGCTATCACTAGTATTAGTGGATTTTATGTGTGGCCCAAGACAATTCTTCCAATGTGACCCAGAGAAGCCAAAGGGTTGGTCACTGCTGGAACTTCGCAGATGGAGAGGTTAAGTCCATACCTCATAAGGGAAGTCAACATTAGATATATATTTTAAGAGCATGGGGAACAGAGACAGCTGATAAGTCAAAATGCCTATTAACTAAAATCAAATATAGCACCCCAGGATATAGAAAAAAAAACTACTCCTAAGAGTAAAATGTGTGTAGAAACATTCAGGAAAATGCAAAAGTGAAAGTAATTATAAGTCCCATTGTTAATTCCAGTCACTATTCTTAAGACTGATATTTGAAGGCCATCAAAAACACAATTTTCTGGTTATAATGCTTGAGATATGTTTCAAAATAATCCAAAGAGGTGAAGGTAAGGAAGTCAGAAGAAACAAGTGTGGTCACAAAATGATGATCACTGCTACTGACTGATACATATATTTGAGATTTTCTGTAACATGACATAAAAACATATTTTCCTAATGCTTAACCTCTGGAAAAAAAATCCAATCATATTTAAGGACCTTTATGCATTATTAAAATTAGTACAGAGGTATACACTAAAAGAGGAGGGTGGCTCAGTGCTCCTGAATTCTCTATACAAAAATAAGGATTAAGGACATAACAATCTAAATGCTAAAACAACAGAATGTATTTATTAATTAATGTTAATTAAATCAATGGTTCAACAACTTGCAAAAGGTTATGTATAGTAAAATGAACATTAGGAACCAATAAATTAACATGGAAAAATGGTTAATTCATTTAGTAATTAGAAAAATATAAACTTATGTTTTAGCTCCAACTACATAAAATATCCATATGGACATTCGACTTAGTTTAGAAATGAATACAAGGATGGGTTTTGATGGGAGAACTGTAAATAAGTATTTGTAAAAACCGTATAGGGGAAGCCAGGATGGCTCAGTGGGTTAAGAGTGTGCTTTGCAGCTCTAGTGACCAAGGATTGAATCCCAGCCCCGGCCAATGCAGACCCATATGCTGAACTGGGGTGTGCCTCCCAGCCCCTGGCCAGTTCCCGCCCTGCGAAGCCCCCGTCCACATGTGTGGAACTAAACCATGCCAGAAAACTAATGACGTACAACTGTGGAGACTGCTCTGGGCCCTCCCCCTTCTGTTTGTCTGTCAAAAACAATAAAATCTTAAACAAAAAAAAAAAGCCTGTTATAATGCTGGTTTATGAGAAAAAAAAAATGTTTTAAGAATAATGGCTATACTGTTCCCCAACTACTACACAAAGAAGCATCTCTGGAGCCCATGAAGACTGCCTGCAAGGTACCACAGAAACATCAGCAGTACCAGGATGGGGACCACATTGTTGTGAGTTATGTGGTATACAATGAAAGACCACCTCTCAGTACAGAACAGAGCTGCCTTCATAAGCTCACCATTTGCTATTCATTACCACTGGCATACATACCAGATAAATATTAGGCAAACATTTTTTCAATTCATTAAAAAACTCTGTGGGAAAACCAATAAAATAAAATATAGTCCAGAGAAATAACATTAAAAGTGCACTAGTGTTTGGTCTAGGATAGAGTTGTTATGCCCATAAATGAAGAAAAAAATTGGCCCAGCTTGAGATAAAATCAGTTACCTTTCTCCTCCTTTTAATGTTTCTGCACAACTAGTTTTTCTGTTTGTTTGTTTTTAATTTTGAAAAGCATTTTCCACCCATGTCCCTAACGAAGCTTGAAATTAACATGGCCTTTTCAATTCCTTCTTTGTGAACCAGCATAAACAGAGTTTACATCTAGGAAACATCACAAGGTGGAAGCAAGGCAAGATTGTACAGAGGACTATTCTTTTTAAAGACTTAAATCACTATTTACATATCCTCAGGATTGACAGAAATATGGCTGGTTCATTGTTCTATTTTCTTTCCCTGGACTAAGCCTGGCCCCTAAAAGGTTCTCAAGTCACTAAAATGTCCATGATATGCTCTTTTTAATCAAAGATGTAGGCAGGGGTGTGCAGAGCTGCTTCACTTTCTTAGGGATAAAAATACTGCCTTAAATAGGATGAAGAGGGGGAAGCCGGAATGGTTCTGTGGGTTAAGCGCTCACTTTGCAGCCCCAGGGACCGAGGATCGAATCCCGGCCCTGGCCTGTGCGGACCCATGTGCTGAACTGGGGAGCACCCCCAGTTCGGTTCTCACCGGGGTGAGACCCCAGCCCAGTTCCTGCCCTGTGCAGCCCCACACCCACCTGTGGAATGAAACTGTGGAAAAACCAATAATTGTGCAACTATAGAGACTGTTCTGGGCCTTCCCCCTTCTCTCTGTCTCTGTCTCTGTCTCTGTATCTCTCTCTCTCTCTCTCTGTCAAAAACAATAAAAATAAATCTTTAAATAGGACGGAGAAGGTAAGAAATTGCTTCTATCTATAAAGGTAAATTTATAAAGACTATGTGTAAGACCATATTATAATCTACACACACACACACACACACACACACACACAGAATTTTCACTACATCTTGCTTCCTAGGAACCTGAAGTCCAAGAATCACAGATTTTAGTTTTGATTCCATTTACTATCTGACTGAAAAGAGACAATATCTAACTCACAGAATTAACGTTAATAAAATAAAACAGCTCTAATTCACTAGTATACTCTATAGTTATTACTACTAAGTAAACACTTAAGAAAGGGAGACAAGAGAGTTCCAATTTTCTTGTTATTTGCTTGTACTTACCATGACAGGAGGCCCAGATTAGGAGAAGAGATCCCCGTGCCTTCCTCAGTGTTTGCCAAAGCTTTTCTTTCCTTTATGCCTGGATCTTTAAAAATAAAAAAAAGGGGAGGGGGAACAAAATTGTCAATTTCCCCCCTACTTGCCACAACCTAATTAAAGGAACTGCATATACAGAGACCAAAGACCTGACCAGAGTCAGCCAAGAAAAAGTTTAATATTACCCAGCCAATTCACACTAGTCAAATCCAAACTCTGTATGCCTTTGTGAAAATCCTCCTGTTCCTAACATATTTGGGCAAAAGTGTAACAAAGGCTCATGGTCCTAATGTTTATAGTAATACAAAAAATGTTGTAAAACTTAGATGAAAATAATAAGGCAATAATAATTAAAATAAACTTGTAAGCACAAAAACAATATTCTTGTATAATTATATGATGTTTTATCTATAAATTCCAAATGGACTCTCCTTACCTAGGGGAACCAAGCTGACTTAGTAAACAATATTAAAAAATTGCCTCAATGACCCCAATATTCTATGCCCATCTGAAAATTCACATAAACTGTGTTAATACCTTTACCAGGTTTTTAAAAAAAAACAAAAGGGGTGGGGGGAAGAATACCCAACTAGAAATTCAAAGACAGGCTAGTTAAGAGCATGGTCACATTTAAGACATTTGTTAAGGGACTCTGGGATAGCTCAGTGGTTGAGCATTGGCCTCGCAAAAGTGAGGTTCAAGTTTTGATTCCCAGCTCCA
The DNA here is from genome assembly GCA_004027555.1 of Craseonycteris thonglongyai. Lineage (NCBI taxonomy): Eukaryota > Metazoa > Chordata > Mammalia > Chiroptera > Craseonycteridae > Craseonycteris > Craseonycteris thonglongyai. The sequence goes on from PVKE010017259.1 coordinate 8,672, forward strand.
GCCTGTGCAAACCCATATGCTGAACTGCAGCACAACTGGTAACAGCCAAGATGGCTCAGTGGAGAAAGTTCTAGCCTCCCATCGGGGAGGCCCCCAGTTCTGTTCCTGCCCCACGTGGCCTCACATCTACTTGTGTGGAATGAAAGCATGTCACAACTAATGATGTACAACTATGGAGACTGCTCTGGTCCCTCAGTGCTACTCTCTCTAGCTCACTCTCAAACAAGAAAATAAATCTATTACAAAATCCAGTCTAGCATCTTATTTTGATCTAATCATCATATCACTTTAGTCTATTTTAACCTGGGGTCCATATTATATTAATTAAGGTATGTTTTCTGGCATAAAAATTAATAATCTCTCACCTTTCCCTCCAAACCTAGACTATGTTTCTTCAGATAGGAATATAACACTTTTTCATTCTGTTTTTGCAAATATAAACCTTAGATTCCATATCTAAAATTAATGATTCTTGTTAAAAATCCATAAACATTTATATTATAGCCATGTAAAAATTAAACACTGCAAAACCAAGTAATACATTAGTATTATATTTCCTTCTCTAAAGGTCTACTATGTAACCCACTGAGCCAAATGAAGAATAAGATTCTTATTCCAACCATCAGAGTTAAATGATTCTCTTTTCTTAATATATGTATGAGGTTTGACAGCTTGGATCTATAGGTTTCTCTGGGCTAAATTAGTACCACACCATGGATGTGACACCTAAGAAATTTTTACAAAAGTAAAATATCACTTAATCTTCTTACTGAACATGACATCTCATCTCTCAGGTACTTGTTAAAGAGAGATTGCTCAATTCTTACTCAATAACTAAAACTTACACTTGAATAACTAAAACTTACACTTGCAAACAATAACTCAACCAAGTGAGACACTGAGCAACTTGGACTACAAGGACACGGATGATATATACTATACAAATCCTTAACTATGGAAAGATGGGGTGTGGGGGGGTGGTGGTAATGCCCTGAATCAACAAAATTGCTCACAATCCTCTGGTGGCAACAAGCAGATAATTAATAAGGCAGTATGTGATAACATATGTAGAAATATTAATTCCATGGGTATGCAAAAGACAGAAAAATGGATTCTGATCCAGGTATTCAAAAAAGGCTTTGTGGAACACAGGAGCTTTTAATAGTTGAACCAGCCAGATTCTTAGCTACTGAGACAAAGGGGTAATAAGAATGACACACCTGAAGAATGAAACCAGAAAAAAAGCACAATGGAGAGTATGTGAGGAACAGTAAGCAGGCCAGTGTGGCTATAGCAAAAGGTGTTGTAGGTGTATGGGAAAATGGGTGACTAGTTGCAGGAGATGTGTTTAAATACCACTTGTGAAGAGCCTAAAATGCCATGCTAAAGATTCCAGAATGAGGGAATGATTTGGATCTAGGAACTTAAAACCAAAGCAACAACTTCTCTTTCCTAGATTAATTTTCTAAATTAAACAAATGGCAGAAACAAGAGGTAGTAATAAAGACTTACGTAGTAACAGGTATACACAGGTCTATGAAAAGAAGGACAGGACTGGGATTAATATCCATTAAAGTCAGAACTAAAAAAAATTAACTTTTTTTTCTAGTTAAATATAACATTAGTACCACTGAGTCTAGCAATGAAGCCTTGGTTTTCATACAGATATACAAGGTCTGATCATTAAATTTACACACTTGCCACCATGCACTTATGTTGACAGGACTGTACAAACAAGTTAGTAAGATTTCATAGCATTGGTTTATCACTGTCTCACAGCTGTGGTCATGTCGACATGTGGCGGTCTTGCTGAGTGGCGTTCAATATTGTTGTTGCGTGTTTTTGTGAGCCATTGCAAGAATGTTGGAGCTTGAATTAGAGCAATGAACAAACATTAAACTTCTTGTTAAACTTGGCAAGAGTGGAAGTGAAATCAGAGATATGTTAGTTCAAGTTTATGGGGATAATGCCATGAAGAAAACAAGTGTACAAATGGATTAAACGTTTTTCTGAGGGAAGAGAAAGCGTCATTGATAAAGAGAGGTCAGGGTAGCTAGCAATGAGCAGAACTGATGAAAACACTGCAAAAATCAAAATCATCAGCTGACTGTGAGAAGCATAGCAGACCAAGTAGACATCAAAAGAGAAACAGAAAAATCTTTAACTGAAAATCTTGTCATGAGAAAGGTGTGTGCAAAAATGGTCCCAAGGGGAAGCCAGGATGGCTCAGTGGGTTAAGAGTTCACTTTGCAGCCCCAGGGACCGAGGATCAAATCCCGGCCCTGGCCCATGCAGACCCATATGCTGAACTGGGGAGTGCCCCCAGTTCAGTTCTCACCGGGGTCTCACCCAGGCCCAGTTCCTACCCTGTGCAGCCCCGCGCCCACCTGTGGAATAAAACTATGTGGAAAAACCAATGATGTGCAACTATGGAGACTGTTCTGGGCCCTCCCGCTTCTCTCTGTCTCTGTATCTCTCTCTCTCTCTATCTCTCTCTCTCTCTGTCAAAAACAAAAATAAATCTTAAAAAAAAAATGGTCCCGAAGGAGCTCACCAGTGAACAAAAGCAAAGGAGAGTTTAAGTTTGCCAAGACCTTTTCGAGAGGGAAGATAATGTTTTGAGCCATGTTATCCCTGGTGATTAAACATGGGTGTACAAATGCAAGTCTGAAACAGCGTCAAAGTGCACAATGGAAGTCAGCCAATTCTCCACAACCAAAAAAGTTCCATCAGTACAAACCAAAAGTCAAAAAAACGTTACTAACATTTTTTGATATCAGAGGGATTGTTCATTATAAATTTCTACCAACTGGACAAACAGTCAACCAAGTTGAATGTATGAAAGTGCTGGAAGGCTGCATGAAAAATTTAGATGGAAAACAACCTGAACTTTTCAACTCATTGCATCACAATGCACCAGTTCACATGGCACTGTCTATGAGGAAATTTCTAGCCAGTAAACAAATAACTTTATTGGACCACCCTATCTGCTCACCTGATCTGGCCCCTAATTACTTTCTTTTCCCAGAGATAAAGGAAATATTAAAAGGAAGACATATTTTTTTAAAGATTTTTTCGTTTGATAGAAGGTGAGAGACTGAGAGACAGACAGACAGAGAAAGAGAAGGGGGGTGGGCCAGAGCAGACTCTATAGTTGTACATCATTAGCTGTGACATGGTTTCATTCCACACAAGTGGATGTGGGGCCACACAGAATGGAAACTGAACTGGGGCCCTCCCACAGGGGAGGCAAGAGCCTTCATCCCCGTGCCATCTTGGCAGTTACCAGTTGTGCTGCAGTTCAGCATATAAGTTTGCAGGAGCTGGTGCCGGGATTTGAAAAGGAAGACATTTTGATGACATTCAGGTCATCAGGGCAATACCACAACAGCTCTGATGGCCACTCCAGAAATAGTTCTAAAATTGCTTTGAAGGGTGGATGAGGCACTGGCATTGGTGCACAGCTTTCCAAGGGCAGTACTTTGAAGGTGACCATAGTGATATTCAGCGATTGGGTTATGTAGCACTTTTTCTAGGATGTCTGCGAACTTAATTGTCAGACCTCATATAACAATTTAAGAAAATTCAAAATAATATCAAGTTTCAATTTAAAAGAACTCTCCATTGTTAAAGATTGTCAATTTTTATTAAAAGATTAGGGTTACAACTCATTTAACTTCAATTTAAATACAAGTTTCCAGGCACAGTATATTGTATTATGGCACAATTATATATGGAAAATGTAATCTTACTTGAGTCATAGTAAAGAAATGCATTTAAAATTTAACACTGATATAAAAATATAAGAGCTCATCTAAATAATTGGTACATGGACAAACAGACCCCCAAAATTAATCTGTAAATTCGTTTTAGCTGCCTTAAACAGCACAGAAAAAGTAGTGGGGGGTAGGGGGGACAGGGAGGAACAAACTTACCAAATGAAGTTTGTCCCAAGAACTTTTTCTACTAGGTTTCACAAGGAAATCTGCAAAAGAAAAACGAAGTTTTACAATGACAAATATCCTAAAAATCAAATTATGCCACTTAGATCTCCCCATAAGACTTTTCTTTACAAATTAGAATATGAGGATAATGCATTATTTTTAAATTATTACTATGTCTGGGGAAGCCAGGATGGCTCAGTGGGTTAAGTGCTCACTTTGCAGCACCAGGGACCGGGGATCGAATCCCGGCCCCGGCCCGTGTGGAACCATATGCTGAACTGGGAGCTCCCCCAGTTCAGTTCTCTCTCTGTATCTGTAACTGTATGTATGTATCTCTCTCTCTCTCTCTCTCACTCTCTCTCTCTCTCTCTCTCTCTCTCTCTCTCTCTCTGTCAAAAATAAATAAATAAATTAAAATATATTAAAAAAAAAAATTATTACTATGTGGACTACTTAGTCAACCACAGATTTTGGAAATGTTAATTGTGCAAAATGGGCCCAGTCAGGTCTCAGCATGCTTTTAGAAGCTGCAGAACTATACAAACTGTACAGACAAAACATTCTAGGAACATACCAAAAGATACTCCAATTTAAAAGTTTTTCTAAATCCATAAGCATCATTGTGATGGCTTTTCAGGTAAACTTTTGCCACTATAGAAACAAGTGCTTCAAAAACTAAGATTACAGGAGATCTAGGCTTGGACTTGGCCATTTAAGGTGTTCTATATACATAATTGGCCTCTACCAAGGAATATTTTGTGTGTAAATAAAAAATTGGAGGGAGGGAAGCCTGGATGGCTCAGTGGGTTAGGCGTTCACTTTGCAGCCCCGGGGAACCAGCATCGAATCCCAGCCCCGGCCATGCTGACCCATATGCTGAACTGGGGAGTGCCCCCCAGTTCAATTCTCACTGGGGTGAGACCCTGGCCCAGTTCCTGCCCTGTGCAGCCCCAAGCCCACTTGTAGAATGAAACTACGTGGAAAAACCGATGATGTGCAACTATGGAGACTGTTCTGGGCCCTCCCCCTTCTCTCTGTCTCTGTCTTTGTATCTCTCTCTCTGTCAAAAACAATAAATAAATCTTTAAAAAATAAATAAGTAAATAAATAAATAAATAAAATTGGAGGAGAGGGGGGAAACATAGTCTAAACACCAAGAATTCTGACTTTTACAGAAATAAAAGACCCACCTAATTAATCTGACTCCTTTGTATATCTCTCTCAGTATTTGCAAACAATTCACTCCTTTGGGATAACTGTTTATGTGACATGAAATCACATATGTGAACAAGACTATATTAAAATATCAAAATTAAGAAGTCAGGGGAAGCCGGAATGGCTCAGTGGGTTAAGCGCTCACTTTGCAGCGCCAGGGACCAAGGATTAAATCCCGGCCCCGGCCCATGAGGAACCATGTGCTGAACTGGGGAGTTCCCCCAGTTCAGTTCTCTCTCTGTATCTGTATCTCTCTCTCTCTGTCAAAAGATTAATAAATAAGTAAATAAAAAAAAAAAACTTGAAAATACCACCCTTAAAAAAAAAAAAAATTAAGGAGTCAGTCAACACAGCACATTCCCATTACCTTCGGAATTTTTAAACTGAGTAAGAGCCATACAAGGGAGGCAAACCACATAATAATAAAGTGTTCTATTATATCAATTTTACAAGTAGCATTTTTGGTTCCTGGTAACTTTTAATTTAATTTTGCAACTCATGCCATATTAACCACACACTGCATTGAAAAGGAAATAAAACTTTCATAATTTGCAACTTCAGATACCAAGGTTGTTCTTGTAAAGTTGTTGAATAAGGTACAACATAGTACAACACGAAAGTTGGGGGATTTATAAATCTCTAGGACCTTTTCTTGCTAGAGTATAATTTTTGCTGAGTAGTTAAATACTGAAATACATCCTTTTTTTTTTATCTCTCCTCTATACTACTGTAAGGTTATTATCAATTTTTAAAAATTAAATCTATAGGTACATTATTTTGAATCTTTCTTTAGAATAAAGCAGCAATGTTTGTTAAAAAGAATAGAACCTAGGTCTCTTTGTCCTTACCTGTTAAAAAAAGAACCACATGAAATGTACATGTGAAGGCACATTCCATTTAGAAAGTACTGCAGTAAGTAGTCTTGGAGAGTAATACATTCCAAGACTTACTGTGGATGCCTAAAACTAGAAATAGTACCAAACCCTATAATATACTATTTTCTCTAATACATACATACGGTACCTTTTCACTTAAAGGAAGAACTCTATGGCTTTCCTTTGGCATCTTTTTGGCATATCCAAATTACCAGCATCACTATACTCTCATGCTATGGAGCCATTATTAAGTAAAATAAGGGTTGCTTTAATACAAGCACTGCAATCAATCAAATATATATATATATTATATAGAGAGACACACACACACACACACACACACACACACATATATATATATATTTTTTTTTTACATAATCTTGCCTCATACTTTCAAACACAAGATAATCAAGAACTTTAAGAAGGCAATACAGGGGAAGCTGGGATGGGTCAGTGGGTTAAGCACTCACTTTGCAGCCCCGAGGACTGAGGATCGAATCCCGACCCCGGCCCGTACGGACCCGTATGCTGAACTGGGGAGTGCCCCCAGTTCGGTTCTCACCGGGGTGAAGACCCTGGCCCAGTTTCTGCCCTGTGTAGCCCCACGCCCACCTGTGAAATCAAACTAGAAAAGCCAATGATGTGCAACTATGGCGACTGTTCTAGGCCTTCCCCCTTCTCTCTGTCTCTGTCTCTGTATCTCTCTCTCTCTCTGTCAAAAGCAAGAAAAAAAGAAAAAAAGGCAATACTGAATAATTTTAAAGAAATGTTATTTTTACTGTATGTAAAAGAAATGGCTTTTCTTACACATGTACTACACATTAAGAAACCTTCACAACAAACTTGAGTGTTGAGACAGTATTAAAATAATTCAGAGACGTTAAATTTTAAGAAGCAGCTTTCACAAATGTCACTACTTTGGGCGATTTTTTTCAGTGTCTTACTGTTTCCTCATTTATAATAGCTTTACAGATGTCTGAGAGTTGATGCTGATATGACCTTCCCAAACTAGGATTCTGTGGCATGCTGGGTAGGATTATTCCATGGTGGGAAAATGATTAAATCACTAATGTTAATCAAAACTCAAGCACTTATCAGCTGAATAAATTACTGTGGCTTGGGTCTTACTCCTTGAACAGCAGCCCAAATCTCAGGTCCTATAAAAATTTTGCTGATGAAGTCAACTATAAATGACAATAGAATCAAGGAGAGAGTTCAAAAAGCATGGCTGTGCTCACCTATCATAAGTTCATCATGATGGAGTTTCACTTATTTGATAAATATTTTGGGGTGACAGGCATTACACTAGGCATTTAGCACTGGAGATGCAGCAATAGAAAAAAAACAAAGTTCCTATCCTTATAAAGCTGCAATTCTATTGTCAACTATGCTATTCTCAGAGGGCTGAATGCTCTCCATGTGGCTTTCCCCCCTACTTTTTAGGAAGGACTATACCTTGGAAAAGAAAAAGAAAAAAGTGAGGCAATATCATGACTCAGATCTTCAAACAAGATGATTTAAAAAATAAATCTAGAGGGTGTCCCAAAATTCACGCAAGATTTGAATTTTGCGTCATTTGCGCGGTAAAGTGTTGCCAACAAAAAAAAAGACAGCGTGACAACTGACAGTTCAGGGTTATTAAAAATGGAGCGCTACACGAAGGAACAACACGTTTCCATTGTTGAGCAATGAAAATTTACAATTTTTAATCATAAACCTGTATTTTCTATCAAAATTACTTCTTGCGTGAATTTTGGGACACCCTTTACATGTCTTTTCTACCTCTTTTGGAAACACTAAGTAAAGTGTGTGAGTTTTCAGGGATAAAAATGCAAATTCATGACCAACATACTGCATTTCTCCGCCAGCTGGAGAGCACAGATAAACAGCTGAAATATTATCATTTCCTAAGCAAAAACCAACGAGCTTCTTGAAAAACAAAATCCAGTAAGTTGTCAGAAGCCATCAGCTGAACTCCATGTTATAACCATATTTCTGTATAAAAACGTATTTTAGGGGAAGTTGGGATGGCTCAGTGGGTTAGGTGCTCACTTTGCAGTGCTGGGGACCTGGGATCGCGTCCGGCCCCGGCCCGTGCGGAACCATGTGCTGAGCTGGGAGCTCCCCCAGTTCAGTTCTCTCTGTCTCTGTCTCTGTATCTCTCTCTCTCTCCCTGTCAAAAATAAATAAATAAATAAAAATATATATTAAAAAAAAAAGTCATTAAAAAAAACACCATATTTTACTGGTAGTAAGTGTATTGAACCAGCAACACTTATGTAATGTTCACTATAACAAGTAAAAGCTCCATTTCAATAGACAACGGTCAAAGATCAATCTTGTATAATTCTGTGACTACATTAGTGGTACTAGAGTTTGGTTCATTTTGGAGGAAGAGGGGATACAGAGAAGGAGGGAGGGAAAGAGAGTTTTTTTGTTTGTTTTTTGATAGTGATACAGAGACAGAGAGAAGGGGGAGGGCCCAGAACAGTCTCTATTGTTACACATCATTGGTTTTTCCACATAGTTTCATTCACACAGGTGGGTGCAGGGCTGCACAGGGCAAGAAATGGACCAGGATCTCACCCTAGTGAGAACTGAACAGGGGGCACTCCCCAGTTCAGCATATGGGTCCACTAGGCTCGGGATTCAATCCTCGGTCCCCAGGGCTGCAAAGTGAGTGCTTAACCCATTGAGCCATTCAGGCTTCCCAAGATTTTTTTTTTTTTAATGTAGGAGAACTTCTGAATGCATCCCTAAAAGGAGGCTCTGCAACAGAATTTCAAATAATCGGTTAGTGATCAATACTTAAGATCATTTGTCTTCATTTAAGTGGCTGTAATACTGACAGCTGCTTTTCCAAATGCAAGACCCAAAATGTGAGAAGTCAAAGGCAAAGTACTGTAATTATGTTCTAGCACTTTTAGATATAAAGATTTGGCTGCACTTCAGATGCACCTTATTGTTTTTCACATCTCAAGTAAGGAAAAGGAAGCCCTTAACCATGTTCTCAGAAAAGATCCATTGTGATCAAAGAAACTTTAGCAAATTTGATTTGTACCTTTTAAAATCACTTATTTTACAATTTTCCTTTTAAACTTAATTCTTATACAAGTGGTAGAAAAAGAGGAGGAAGCCTACTTGTAAATCATACATTATGTCTTGGTGAAGACATTTTCTGGTGGTGACCAAAAAAGATTAAAATCGGAGCTCACATACAATCTGCTAAAAAGGGTAAATTATTAATTTTTAGAAAAAAAAATGTAAAAAAAAATTAATGTTCCAATTTGCTCTTTATAATCACTTCTATATAGAATACATTCACTTTATACTACTAATTCAGGTATATTAAATTATTGTAAGAAATTTCTCTGAGTAATTCGTAATGTGATTTTCTGACTCCATATCCTCCATGAAAAATCTCAAGGCATCATTTTACTATTGAAATTAAGAATTTCTGACTTGTTTCTTTGACTAGTTCCAAGATTTATTACCTTTGGGAAATTAACAGAAGGCAAATTCCTGCACACTCATTATTGTCCTGCTACTTGCTCTCAGTTAACTTTTGGTGAAGAGGAAAGAAATAATTTTGTTTCCTATTGCACCCCACAGGTGGAAGGGAGGGAGAGAAAGGGGAATAAAGGGGAAATGGGGAAGGAAAGGGGAAAGGAAGGACAGGGGGAGACAGAGGGGAAAGAGAAAGGAGGAAAACAGAGGGAGGGAGGGAGGTGAGAGGGAGGGAAAATTATAATCTTGCAATGACTTCTACACCTCTCAACATATCACTATCTCTTAACATGAGATTACAGAGTTTGTCCCTGTCTCCTACTGTTCAAAGAATAAAATTTTAACTGCATTTTCTTGGACAAAACACCTAAATAACCAATCCCTATGAAGATGAGCAGTTTTACAAAAGGTTCTCAAAAAAATTTTTAATAAGGTTTAAATTATAAGATTCTATATCTCATGTATTACATAGAAAAAGAAAAAGAAAGCTTTCATAATTTACATCTTCAGATACAAACATAGTAAGTATCAAGGTTGGTCTTATTAAGTTTTTGAACAAGGTACACACTAGTACAGCAAAAAAGTTGGGGGATTTGTAAATCTCTAGGACCTTTTCTTGCTAGAGTATAATTCTTGCTGAGTATCTAAATACACATTCTAAGTTTTTAAAGTAAAAAAAAGTAATTGTTCTTTTAAAAAGGGAATTAGAAAATTAGGGAAAATTCAATATATCAAACCTGTAAATTTATACTGCTTATTTTAATATGCTTCACTTCTATATGCTGCCCTAAAGAAACATGCAGAATCTCCAAAACCCTCCCTTTTCACACCAATACTCCCCCTTCAAAGCTGCATAACAGGTTTCCTTTCTAGAAAGACAAACAACTTGTAATTTGAAGGTTAGTTTATCATAAGAACTCAAGAACGCCCATGTATAAATGAACATGATGTTTTCCTGGTTTTGCCTAGGTACTTGATAAGTTCAACAGCAATTCTAGGAAAAATTGGGAAGTAAACTATACACAAAAAATAGCTATCAGTATTCTAAACCTAGCTAACCTGCATATTGCTTATTATTATTATATTAATATATTAAGAATGTTAATGTTCTTCTCTCCGTCTATAAACAGACTTTGAAATTCTGGTTCTCTCCACTCAGTTTTATTCAGACTAACAGGCATCAAAATGGTCAAGGACCAGAAAGCTAAATGAAAATGCAAATCCATCCTTTAAATAACTTAATGAAGAGAAGAAACTGATTTGACGGGGAACTGCTATCACAATTAAAAACTGTCCACTCCAGTTAGCCAATAGGTACATTCAGTGAAGAGACAAAATTCAAATAGTAGAGGCTATGTAAAATGAAAAGAATTCACTCTTCTACTGGTCTAGTTAAAATTTACATACTGGCAATTAGGTAGGGGGTTAATCATATTTTTTAAAACAAGCCAATAAAAATCCAAATAACCTCCAATAACCACACATTACAATGTGGGGCTTTTATTTAAAATAGTGAACTCGAATACCTACTCTTCTGAAGCAGTTCTCCTCAATTATTAAATAGCTAAAAGGCCAGAAATTGTCTTGACCAGAATACTATCTTCTTAAGAATCCTTTTAAAAACCATACAATTCAACAGATCCCAAGAAAAAGACCCACCCTTTTAAACTACTAATTTATCTCACAGAAACAGAAGGACACGTGACTGCCATTCAAACATATACAGGAAGAAAAGTAACTTTTCAGCTAAAATGAAAAAGTAGAATTCATCCATGTGCTTTACTTAAGAAAAGGAGGACAAAAGTACTAAGGTAAATCAGGGCTAATTAAGAAATAAACTTAATAGCTTATTTCTCCTTTTTTTATTTTAAATAAATGAACTTAAATTAACAACTCAAAAAAAATGAAAAAAAAAACTCAGACTGCTCATGAGTTCACACTGAAGACAAAAAACAAAAAACAAACCTTGAATTAAAAAAAGTATTAAGATACCATTTTAATTAGCCCATTAGTGGGGAGGTGGGGGGGGGCAGGGGGTTAAAAAAATATACTGTCTAAATTACTTATATTCATACTAAACATACTATAATATTGGTAAGATGTTCTCTAAAACAAGATGAAAATCTCTCAAACATACAGCTTAATATAAACCTATTTTATATACATTATGGAGTATTTCAAGTATATTTTTACACATCAAAACCTTAGGTACTATTCAATTCAACAGGAAAAAAAAAATCCTGAAACCATTGGAATTATCAAGTTTCCAAATAAGCATATGAACTACTAATAATAACATCACACCTTCAAGGTCAATTTGAGCCACTCATATTTCTTGTTATTTTCCAACATGAAAATAGTTTGTCAAAGAAACTAATGTCTGAAAGTGGGGAGGAATAATACATACATTCAAGCTCTCTGGTAAACATCAAGCCTATGGCTAGATAACACATTCTGTACTACTTCTGTTTTCAGTCAGGACATTTATATGTGTCAAAATGCAAAGAAATATAAAGACCTTGGGAAGAGCTTATACTTTTCCTTTTCTATTGACTTATACATCTTCATCATCTAACCTAAACTCTATATTCTACAACATATAGTTATTTTTTCAATTACCAGTGTTTCTATAATGTGGTATACACATACCACTGGTGATATCTGAGATGACTTAAATGGAATGTAGACAAATACCTCTACAAAACAAAAAATATATGTATGTTAATAAGCTTTGGAAAAAACATTTTGCATTTTGACTCTGAGAGGCCATCAAATACATGACATACCGTTAAAATTACACACCAGGGGAAGCTGGGATGGGGAAGCTGGGGTGGGTCACTGGGTTGATTGCTCACTTTGCAGCCCCAGGAACTGAGGATCAAGGTTCCGCCCGGGTCCATGCAGACCCATATGCTGAGCTGGGGTGTGCTTTCCATGTGGGAGGCCCTCAGCCCAGTTCCAGCCCTGCATGGCCCCTGCCCACCTATGTGGAACAAAGCCATGTCAAAAATGATGACGTACAACTGTGGAGACTGCTCTGGGCCCTCCCCCTTCTCTCTGTCTCTCTCTGTTTCTCTGTCTCTGTCAAAAACAATAAAAATAAATTTAAAAAAATTTACACACTGCTAAAAAAGAAAAAACTTGACAATTTAACAGTAACATGCCATCAAGATACATTCCCAATTAGTATACAGATGATGAAAAAAAAAAATCATGTAGGTACCAATTAGAGGTTTGGGTGATACTGTACTATATGCTAATACAAATCCTTCACACAAATTATAGAAACTGTTACATAACTGTCTTTCCACAGGCTATTTTAGTCTCTCATTTTTCTTCACAGGATCTATTTTTCCAATCCATTAAAAGTCTGAAACCATTAATAAACACACCTGATTAGGGCCACAAACAATGGTATCCAGTCCTTTCACCCACACAAATAAGTCTGTCTTCAAGGTTTCTGCTATCACCAGAGAGTTCCCACATCTTCCCCAACCCTGACTGCCACTGCTAGCACACTACCAGAGTACTAGATCCCATCTGAATATCAATTTAGCACCTCCAAACTCCACATATCCTAAAGAGAATCCATCATTGGCCTCCCACCCCTCCACACTGCCACCATATCTTAATACAGTGGTAATCTTGGTCTGCCTAGGTCTTCAAGGCTAGAAAGCATTCCTCTATTAACAAAATGACACCAATTCCCACTGCTTTCTTTGAAATGCTCAATTTCCATCTTTGCCACCAATGTCATTGTCACCAGTGTCAATACCACTTGGTCTAGCAAACTGGTTCTCAAACATTTGCTGAATTAAATTTATTTAGACTTCAATTACCTAAGAAACAAAATAACCACAGTTGTAAGTGAACTTATAAGAGAATTGATTCTGGTCAATTCCCCTTTTAACATCACTGGGGATATTCCAATCCCATCAACAGAAGTTTCACTAAAACATTACTGGCTCAAAAACAGTATGTCCTATGATATTCATATCCAAAATAAGACATACTGGGACTGCTTTTAAATTTTTCATGCATAATTTACTTATACTATTTTATCCATTTGGATAAATCCTATTTGTCCTTCAATTCTTGGCTTGAAAAATACTTCCTTTGAGAAAACTTCCCTCCAGAGTTCACTGTGCACTTTAAATATAGCTCTATTTTATAATACCTACTACATGCCATTATAATTATTTATATTTCTATCTGTACTACTACATTATAATTTCTTAGGTCATTTTCCTATACAACATTTGAATCAGACTGTTTTGAATATGAATTTTGGCTCCAAACTTGTATCACTGAAAAGTTTGGGATGCCAAGATAGCTCAGCAGTTGAGCGTTCTCCTAGCAACCATGTGGTCCAGGGTTTGATTCCAACCTTTGGACCACACAAACCCAGATGTTAAACTGTAACACAGCTGGTAACCGCCAGGATGGAATGGCAGCGAAGGTTCTCACCTCACATGCAGGAGGCCACCAGTTCAGTTCCTGCCCTGCATGGCCCCACATCTACCTATTTTGAATGAAACCATGTCACAACTAATGATGGTGAAGACTGCTCTGGGCCCTCCCCCTCCCCCCACCTTGTTTTTTTTCTCTCTCTCTCCCTCTCTCACCTTCTGTCAAACAATAAAAATAAATATTTTTTAAAGAAAGTTCACTCAGTTTCCTCATCTGTAAAATGGAGATAACATTAGAACATAAGAGTTATTATACTAGTGTTTTCAAATTAATGTATAATAAATACTAGTTCTGATGAGAAACATGCTCAATAACTACTTTTTAAAGTAAAAAATAAATACAATTTAAATAAATATGAGAAATTAGCCAGAGCCTTCTATTACCTCCCCGTTAAATAAATGGTTCAAGTACACCCAGGTCCATTTTAAAGCAAGCTTGTCCAACCTGCAGCCTGCAGGCCGCACGCAGCCCAGAACAGCCTTGAATGCGGCCCAACACAAATTTATAAACTCCTAAAACATTATGAGATGTTTTTGCTTCTTTTTTTTTTTTTTGAACTCATCAACTATCGTTAATGTTAATGTGTTTTATGTGTAAGACAATTCTTCTTCCAATGTGGTCCAGGGAAAGCAAAAGGTTGGAACACCCCTGATTTAAAACCTCTATATTCTAGTTCTTAACATAAATGCATTATCTCTACCTGCTTTACTTCATATTGAATAAACCCTTAGGATTGAAAACTTTATGTTTCCATTACTCATTATCAACTTTCAAAGTCCAAAAGAAAGTAATATGTGATTTTGCTGAAGCAAAAATTTTAGTCATAGGCATTTGAGATTAAGTAAGAAGGAATCCTTTAACTGAGTGAGCCAAGCAACATTAGTCATTATTCTCTACACATTTCTCAGTTAACTCTTAGGGTACTATCACAGTACTTGTCAAGATCTAGTACATCGCCCCAAGGTCTCCCCAAAATGAGGACCTTCCCTCTCAACAACAAGGTCTCTCTAAAACAGACCTGCTCTCACAATGACAAGGTCTCCCTCAAATGAGGATCTTACTCTTCCCCTCTAGGACATTCCATGTTCATTACAAATTCCTTGCCATTGTTTGTTACTTCCTGTACCCAGAATGGACTTTTCTCTATCAACCAGAGTCCCAGAGCTCTTCTGGTATTGTAAGCCACTAAACTTTCACTACTTTTTTGCAAGTACACATGATTTAGCATTTATTCTCTTTTACAAAAGTCTACCTCTCCTGTCTTCCTCCCCCAACTCCTTAGCCTTCTCCTTTACTCTCAAACACACAGAGGCTGCAAATTCCCTCAAGAGTGACTCAAAAAAGAAGTCACTGAAAATAATAAGGAAAAAAAAAAGTGACTCAAAATGTTTTGATTAATCAATGAAATAATATTTATCTCTCCTTAAGAGTTTTGTAATAGATCATGAAACTTCTTCTGATCAGCAATTAAAAATAACTATAAGTGATAATTCTCACTACAACATGAGAAAATTAGAGCGTTTTCTACTTACATGTTCCAGGATTAAGCTAAAATACAGGGTCCAGCAGAATTAACACCCCTTTTTAAGTTTATGAGCTCATAAAAAAGGGGTGTTACTTCTGCCAGACTCTCTATATGATCCTGATTAACGAGAAACTGTCATTGCACCAACATGTAAAAAAAAATTTTGAAGGACAGAGACAGAGATGGGGGGCTGAGCAGTCTCCGTAGTTGTATGTAATTAGTTTTTTGAAATTATATCATATCAATGATATAATTCATTTCACAGGAGGGTGTGAGGTTGCACAGTGCAGAAATCAGGCCAGGGGCCTCCTGCATGGGAGGAATGCCCCCACAAGACAGGGGTATCCCACATGGGAAGCTCACACCAGCGAGAACCAAACTGGGGGCACATACATACATACAGCCCACATAGGCTGGGGCTAGGATTCAATCCTCAGACCGTGTGGGCTGCAAAGCAACTGCTCAACCGCTAAGCCATCCCAGCATTCTCTTATTTTATTTTTTAAAGTAACAGCAAAAAGAAGGACAGGTAACACTCTCAATCAATACAAGTATAACCTCATTATTAGTGAATGAACTGTGACCAGCTGTTAAGTTTGTTTTATTAGCAATTAACTTTTACTAAGCACTTCCCCATATGCCAGGTACTGCATTAAAAGCATTACATGTATTAACTCAATTAACTTATCAATAATTCTCCAAGGTAGCAATCATTATTGTTCCCATTTACTGTTGAAAAACCACACAGAGAAGTAACTTTCTGAAAGTTATAGCAGCTAAGTGCAGAAGCCAAAAGTCAAACCTGGGCCTCTAGCTCCACGGTTTACACTGGAAACATCTATGAGTATACCGTACTGCCTTTCCATTAAAAAATAAAGTTTGCTAATATAGTAAAATGCTAACTATTCTGCTCATAAAGAGAACCCTAGTGAAGAGCCCTTGTAATATTGAGAATATATTTCTTATATACTACACATCCTACTTTATTTTTCAAAGAACAGTACAGACTTAATTCATTTTCATTCTCTCGCAAAACTAGAAATTTTCATCAGTGTTGTAGTATCCATTATCTCAAGTATATACCGTATTTTTCCGTGTATAAGACAATACTTCTGTTTAAAATTGTTAGACCAAAAACTGGGAGTCATCTTATACATGAGTAACCTGTGTATTAAATTCTTAATGTTGGGGGGAAGCTGGGATGGCTCAGCGGGTTAAGCGCTCGCTTTGAAGCCCCGGAGCCTGAGGATCAAATATCAGGCCTAGCCCATGTGGACCCATATGCTGAACTGGGGTGTGCCCCCAGTTCAGTTCTTGCCAGGGCCTATGCAGGAGGCTCCCGGCCCAGTTCCTGCCCTGTGCAGCCCTGCGTCCACCTGTGCAGTGAAACTATATGGAAAACTGATGCTGTCAACTATGGAGACTGCTCTGGGCCCTCCCCCTTCTCTCCGTCTCTCTCTGTCTCTCTCTCTGTCAAAAAACAATAAAAATAAATCTTTAAATTCTTAATGTTGGGTTACAAAAGTAGGGGTCATCTTATATATGGGAGCATCTTATACACAGAAAAATACAGTACTACTTGACTCTTTCCTAAAAACCTTTATTCTTTACAACCTCTTCTTACATGTTAACATAATTCTGAACTCTAATTTTATCCTCCAAGGGGCTGATAGGTCATCTATAAATTTCATCAGCAAACCCCCATTTCATCATCTGTATCTGTTAAGAACATTACATAGGAGAGTCCAATCTTAACCCATTTATAAAACCATTTATCACTCACTCTCTCATCTGACAGCACACCACCAGTAACAATGAATATGACCTTCTAATCTGTTCTGTACCATTTAGCAATAAGACATATGTTCAACACTTTTTAAAAGATTTATTGTATTGTTTTTGACAGAGACAGAGAGAAAGGGGAGGGCCCAGAGCAGTCTCCATAGTTGTACATCAGTTTTCAACGTGGTTTTTTTCTTTGTCTATATAATTTGTAGGCTTTCTTTTTCAGAAATTCTTAAAGAATCTCAAAATGGTTAAATTAAGTATTAAACCAAGCACAGAGCCCAGTGAGACTGCATAGGCTGCATACCTACTAAACTGGCCTTGTCCTGGTAAATATGTTCAGTTCTTCAACAGATGATTTAGAAAAACTGTGTATTTTATCATTTTGATGCATAAATGTATATTTTACTATTTTTATTTGAAGAAAATATATCCATACTAGGATTTTAAATAATGTTCTATTACAGATTATTAAAACCACTGACATTTTCTGAGATGTTAACAATGCAAGAAATTCACTCACTTTACAAAAAGCTGAACATTTATTATTAATAAATATTTTCACGCTGGGCATTGCTTTCTACCCACTTTCTTAAAGCTTCTGTGTTTCAACATTCAGACACTCTAATCTAGTGGAAGGTCAGGAAATCAGGTTTTCCATTAAACTCCCAGGCTTACCATCCTCAGAGCTGGCATCTAGTACAGGAAAAAGCTCCAGGGTAGGAAGGAAGTCTATTTGCCCTGCATTACTGGGCTGTAAGTTTGTGTTGTTATGGGCACCAACACAAAACAACAAATATAACAGCAAGGAAGCAAAAAGCTAACCGGATAAGACAATTTGGTCCCTGTGATCAGTATATTAATGAGACTATACCTACCTAAAAGTTCCCAAGCATACTCAAATAATCTGACTTTCCAAAAAAATTTTTAGTATTAGGAAGCTAGGGTAACACTGTAATGAAATTGGAAAAGCTAAAGAATCTTTTTATTTTTCTTAAATCTAATCTTGATCCAAATTGTAGACAATAGAATAGGAAGAGGTGAAAGCCCATCTAAGGGATTTCAGAATATATTTTATCTCCAGCTTTTAAACTTTACCCTGGAAGAGGACAAAAGGGGACAAAGGATTACTCAAACAGTAAAATTAGTAAGATAAATTCTTTTGCAAAAATCAGGAGTTAAAAGACTAGAAAGACTAGATCTCCTGCTTTTTCTTCCTTTATTCTACTCCCCACAACTTATGGCAAAGTAGAGGAACATGATTTCACCTTTTCTTCCACAGTATCACTTCAGTTGCTGCTCTTTTAAGCAAAGCTTTCAATGGCAATATTAGTGCTTAAGAATTTAAAAGGTATACTAGCATCTTAAGTGTTAGTTTTTAGGCATTTGTGCACAGCTTTAGAGTCAGCCTGACCTTGCCTTAAAACCTAGTTCAAGCACTTATTAGTTGTGCAATCTTGAGCAGGTCGCTTTTCATTAACATGCTTCTAATGGCAACAATATCTCATAATGTCATTGGAAGGGTTAAGTGATTTAATGTGCAGAAGCAATTAGAAATGTATCCAGCACTTAGTAATCACATATATGTTCACTATTACCACTTAATGCCCTATTATATATGAATAACTAGTTACACCACATACTAAGTATCTTTCTCTAGAGTTCTAAAAAGAAATATAATTATCTCCTTGGACCAAACAACCTCACAGGATTACTGGAGAATAAACCAATACAGTTGACCAATGAACAACTGAGGACTAGGAGCTCTGACCCCTGATACAATAAAAAATCCACATGCAATGTTTGGCTACCCAAAAACTTAACTACTAATATAGCCTACTGCTGAGCAGAAGCCTTACTGATAACATAAACAGTCTATTAATACATATTTTGTATGTTATTATATGTGTATTATATACTGCATTCTTATACTAAAGTAAGCTAGAAATAAATATATTTTGTAAGAAATCATAGAGGGGAAGCCGGATGGCTCAGTGGGTTTAGTGCTCGTTTTGCAGCCCCGGGGACCAGAGACCAAGGATCAAGTCCGATCCTGGCCCCGGCCCTTGCAGACCAATATGCTGAACGGGGGTGTACCTCCCATGTGGGAGGCCCCCAGTTCAGTTCTCACCCCCTGCCAATTTGGCCCCTGGCTCAAGGGGGCGTGCCTCCCATGTGGGAGGCTCCCAGCCCAGCTCCCGCCCTGCACAACCCCTGCCCCGGCCCTGCACAGCTCCGGTCCACCTGTGTAGAATGAGACCATACTGAAAACTGATGACACACAGGAGATTGCTCTGGGCCCTCCCTCTTCTCTCTGTCCCTCTCTGTCTCTGTCTCTCTGTCTCTGTCAAAAACAATAAAATAAATCTTAAAAAAAAAAGAAAAAAGAAGAGCTGGTTGTCAGGAGTTCCCACCAAATAACAGGATCTTAATGAATCTGTAATAGTAACTATTTTATAAAAGGGCAAGAAATCAGGTTAGACACATTCCCCTTTACTGTCTTAGTTTACTTGAAAAATAAACAAAAAACATGGAGAGGTCCACCCTACCCCCCACCCCACCCCCGCTCCTATTAAGGACATTTCAGGAATAGAAAAAAAAATTTTTTTAATATAGCTTTGGGAAAAACAAAACACTATCATTTTGGGTGTTGTCCTTTATTCAAAACAATGTCTGCAGGTAAGGGACAATATAAACCAAAATCAATGTATGTGATGGTAAACAGTACAATGAAACTAACATTTAAGAAGCAAGTATGGAAATAGATAGGGGTAGATCAGCTACTGCTATCTTCCTTCCACTAGGCTATATCTCATTTCAGAGATTCAAGTACTGTTAACCTTACTGTGTCAGTATTTCCACTGCAGAATTTAAAACAAATTTTTTTTCTAATTAAACAGTGAAGTTCCCAAGCCACTATTCAGAAATCATTTTCAACTTTAAGTAAACTCAAGATTTTTCTAGCCAAAACTCTTAAAAGTTAAACATTTTTTAAGTTCACTTTTTGTTTTTTAAGATTTATTTTATTGTTTGAGAAGGGGAGAGAGAGAAGAGAGGAAGGGAGAGAAGAGGGGAGAGCCTAGAGTAGTCTCCATAATTGTACATCTTTAGTTGTGACATGGTACATTCCACACAGGTGGATGTGGGGCCTCACAGGGTAGGAACTGAACCAGGGACCTCCCACATGGGCGGCAAGAACCTTCACTACCACACCGTCCTGGTGGTTACCAGTTGAGCCACAGTTCAGCATATGGGTCTGCATGGGCTGGGGTTGGAAACAGAACCCTAGACCTCACAATTATGAGGCAAGTACTCAACCACTGAGCTATCCCAGCATCCCCTAAGTTCACTTTCTTAACAGCACACTGAATATAATCATAAGCTCGGAAGTCCACATAAAAGGTCTGGGAATAACCACTTTTATTCAATTGTGTAACAAGCAAAACGAACCTATAGTGACAGAGATCAGATCAGTGGTTTGCTGGGGCTACAGAGAGAACCAACTACAATAGGGCATTAGAATCCTTTTTTGCAGTAATGGAAATATTCTATATCTAGAATGGGGTGGTGGTTTTTATAAGTATATAATCTGTCAAAACTATACTAGGTTAATAACTCTGTCACATACAAATTACATCTTAAAGTTTACTTTAAAAGTATATATATACAATTTAGGCTTTAAAAAATGATTGGAAAATCAAATGCTAAGAAAAGAAATTTACTGAAATTAAAAGGCTTATTTGTATGGAAGCCAATCTAGGTGCCTCCCTGAATCACTTGCTCCTCACCTGCTCTACTCTACATACCTCTCACTCTTTAACTACTGTACAATGCTATAAGAATGTCAGTCAAAACATGAACTTTCCCTTTAAACATTAGAGATAGCTTTAAAAATTGGGATGCCGGGATAGCTTAGCAGGTTGAGTGCTCATCTTGCAACCCCAGGGTCCAAGGATCAAATCCCGGCCCCAGCTGGTATGAACCCATATGCTGAACTGGGTGTGCTTCCCATGCAGGAGGCTTCCACTTTGGTTCTCACCCTCCAGTTCAGCCCCTGGCTCAAAGGGGAGTGCCTCCCATGCCATAGGCCCTCAGCCCAGTTCCTGCCCTGCGTGGCCCCTGCCCACCTGTGTGAAACAAAAGCATGTCAAAAACTGATGATGTACAACTATGGAGACTGCTCTGGGCCCTCCCCTTCTCTCGGTCTCTCTCGTCTCTGTCAAATAAAATACATCTTTTTTAAAATTGGTGGATTTTATTTTGTACAAATTATACACCAATTAAGCTCCCCCTCCTCCACCCCCCCACAATTTGAAAGCATCAGAGGTATACACACACGTGTTCTAAGGTAAGGTAAATTATTTTTCCTAAATCTTAGAGCAAGGCTATAAGAAATTAATGATTTGCCCAAAATCAAACCATTAGTAACTGGTGGAACCATGTTTTGGGCTAGAGACCATTTTGCTGTAAATCTACACTCAGAATGTTTTAGGGATAGGCTGACCAGATGTACCATTTTAAACAGAACAGAAAACAACGGTACTGTCCTGTTTCAAATGCTTCATATGGTCAGCCTAGTCTCATTTGGCTAAAGTCAAGGTGTCAGTAGGCTGGCCATATGTACTATTTGAAACGAGACAATACAGTGTTCCCTCGCCACTTCGCGCTTCATGTTTTGCGGCTTCAGTGCTTCGTGGGTTTTCACAAAATATTCATCAAAAAATAAAAATGAGGGAAAGCCGGGACGGCTCAGCGGGTTGAGCGCTCGCTTTGGGGCCATGAGGACCGAGGATCGAATCCCGGCTCCGGCCCAGGCAGGACCCACATGCTGAACTGGGGAGTTCCCACAGTTCGGTTCTCTAGCTGTCTCTGTCTCTGTCTCTCTCTCTCTATCTGTCAAAAGTAAAATAGAAATAAATATGCACTGAAGATAAAATAATTACTCTCTATAAATATAAAAAGATATAAAAAAAAAAAAA
>PVKE010017260.1:0-30966 GCA_004027555.1 Craseonycteris thonglongyai
GGATTTTTGTATTGCTTCTGAAGATATTTACAAGAAAGCAGTGTCTTATTTTCATACATGGAAGTCATTTATTCTAAATCTACAGAAGCTATTTTTTAGGCATGTAATTAAAGAGCTCAAAATAATTTTTTTCAACTTTTGAATTTGTTTTTGAGGTTCAAAATTCCCATAAAGCTCAAAATAGTTTAATAACAGATATACAACACTTTGACAGCTCTAGAAATATGTACTAAAGGAAAAAAAGGAGACATTACACAACTGATATACTATCTGAATAGATTCGTTGTGAATAAGATTATTACTTACCAGTATAAAAATCTGATAAGAAAACCTAGAGAAACAAACTAAAATATTCAATCTGTTGAAATAGTTCAGTAAATTGATAAGATTAAAAAAACAAAGACTAAAAAATTCAAAGATTAAAGAAATTTTCTCTTATACAGTACCAGCAATACTTAGCTATATACATCATAGATTATCATTTATACAAAAGCGACAAAACTGTAAAACACTTAGGACTACTCTTGACCCAAATTAAAATATATAAAGTATAAACCTTTGCTGATAAGCTTTAAAATATTTTTATATTATACTTATTGACAGCAAGATTAGTTAATGTGACAATGTCAATACTTCCCAAGGTAACTTATTGGCTTCATCAAATTTCAATTCAAATTCAACAAGGGGAGAGGAACAACTAAGAATTGTTTGAAAAAAATTAATTACTATGTCCTGTTTCTTCTAGATGTCAGAGTATAATATAATCCATGATAATCAAAGCAATATAGTTTAGGCAGAAGAACTGATGACCAGATAAAATTAAAAGAATAAATAGAGCAGAAAATAACCATTAAAAATAATACTTTAACTCTTTAATATATAATAAAAATGAGGGAAGATATGTGGGGGAAAATATTCATTAAGTGGTGCTGGGAAAGTAATTTATTATTTGGAAGACAACAGAGCCTTACTTTATATAAAAATGTGTATACAGTGAAATGTATAATACGAAGTCATAAAAATTGAAAGGGTGTCTGTGTGTGTGTGTGTGTGTGGGTATCAAACTTTGGGTTAGAATAATACATTTTAAACAAAATAAATAAAAACAATGACAAAAAATAATTTATTAAAAACATCCTGAATATCAAGAAACATGATTAAATAAAAATTAAAGTGAAAAAATGTCCAGTAAATATAACAAAACATTACCAATAGAAAAAAAATGTATCCTAATAGAAGATGGACTAAATAAATTCAAAAGAAACAATACAAATATTCAAGGCATATTAAAATATTTAATTTTATTAATAGTATGTACTTGGCGGGTATGGAAATTTTTATAATTTAATAAGAAAAAAATATGGCAATGTATACAAAAAGTCTTATATATTTTCCTATCCTATGACTGAATAATTCATTTTAAAGAAATATAGATATAGGTAGAAATTTATATTCTATTAAAACCAACTTTTATGTTAAAAGAAATTAGAAAAAACTCTTATATTTCTTCCAACACCAGAATGTTTACAAATCCTATAAAATTTGTAGAACACTTAAAATTGAAAATTATTAAAAAATGTTCATGACAAATGTTAAAAAATTCAGAAAATAAATGGCTCACATAATAGGATTGTCAATATTATTTTTAAATTGCATAAATACAATATATATCACCTTCTCTATAAATGTATACATATATGTGTATGTATATATATATATATATACACACACACACACATGTGTATCAAACTTATGACTTACAAAAAACACAAATGTCTGTTATTATAAAATAAATTGTATACCCTCAAAATTAATGTATCAAAGCCCTTAATCCCCAATGTGACTATATTTGAAGATAGGGCCTAAAGGAGATAATCAAAGTTAAATGAAGTTACAAGGATGGGACCCTAATCTAATAAGACTGGTGTCTTTATAAGAGAAAGAGAAAGGAGATGCTGGGATGACTCAGTGGGTTGAGCACTTGTCCTGAAGCCCCAGGGTCCCGGGGTCCTAGGGTCCCAGGATCAAATCCCAGTCTTTGCCCATGTGGACCCATATGCTTAACTGGGGTCTCCAGTTCAGTTCTTATTGGTGCAAGCTCCACGCGAGAGGTTCCTGCCCTGTGCAACCCCGTGCCAACATTAGGAATGAAATTATGTAGAGAACCAATGATGTACAACTATGGAAACTGCTTTGGGCCCTCCCCCTTTTTTCTGTCTCTCTGTCTCTTATCAAAAACAATAAAAATTAAAATCTTAAAAAAAAAAGAGAGAAAGAGAAACCAAAGATCTCTTTCTTTCAACACACTCATGAAGAAAAGGACTTATTATTAGCACATAGAGAAAGTGGCTGTTTACACACCAGGGAGAGAGCTCTATCTAGAAATCAACCTTGGCAGAACCTTGACCTTGGACTTCGAGTCTCTGGAGCGTGAGAAAATACATTTTCGTTGTTAAAGCTACCTAGTTTATGGTATTGCTATGGTAATTTAAGCATTTTAACACATCAATCTATAAGGATTTTTCTGAATTACTTTTAATGAAAAACATAAAACAAAATTCATGTTCATCACTATGAAAATCTTATGTGTTTTTATAAATTCATCCACAGACTGAAATATTCTGCAGATGTTCAATGTGATAAAATATTTTAGGTGCTGATATAACAATACCTACAAGATAAAAAAAAAATCAACTCAACAAATTATACTGTTTATATTTTTTAAATGATATATGTTTAAATATATATTATGTTTTCTTCTGTAAAAATAATACTTACATGGAAATATAACCACCCCTTTGATAGCATTGGTTAAATCTAGATATGTGGAGAAGGCTGAGGGATTCATTCTTTATATTGGGAAGACGGGCAGTGAATGGAAATTGTTGTTCTTTACTAAATCTACATATTTCTTTATTTTCATAACTTTACAATAATTGTAAAATCTTAAAATTAAACAAAATGAAGTTAAAGTATCTGGATTATGAAATTAAAAGTTTTTGTTTTCATTTTTAGTGTTTTCACTGTGCTTTCTGTATTTCAGATTAATAGACCTCATATTTTAACATTTTATTGAAACATAGCATTCTTAAATATGTGTATATGTATAAGTTTATATGTTGATAAAGTTTTCACAAAATAAACATATCTGTGTAATTAGTACCAAGATCAATAAACAAAACATAGCCAATCCTTCTGCCTCCATTTTTGTCCCATTCCCTTTTAAGGCTAGCTACCATTAGTGATAACTAGGAGCACAGATTAACTTTGGTTTCATACTGTTACAGGTGGAATCTTAAAATATCCAGTTTTTTGTGTGATTTCTTTTATTCAACATCATATTGGTGAGATTTATATTGTTGCATAAGAACCATATTTTATAATAGAATATTTACATGTATTTCAATAATGTATCTGATTCTTTAAATCCTCAAATAAAATTTGTTGTAGGAACTCAGAACAATAGAAAGCAGTTAATTTGCAGACGACATGGTTTTATATATAGAAAATCTTGATAAGGCGCTTGTATCAGAATATGGAAAGACTTCTCTATAATGAAAATGCAATTTAAAAATGGGCCAGAGATATGAATATACATTTCTTCAAGACAGATATAGAAATGGCCAATAAGTACATGAAAAAATGTTCAAATAATCGCTAATCATTAGGAAAATGCAAATCAAAACCATGAGACATTACTTCACATGTAATAGGATCGCTATATTAAAAAATAAAAATACAAAGAGAGGATTCAGAGAAATTGAAAACCTTATTATAGCACTGATGGGAATGTAAAATGGTACAACCCTTTTGAAAAGTGATATGCCAATTTCACAAATTATTAAACTTAGAGTCAGCATACGTTCCAGAAATTCACTTCTAGGTATATAGCCAAAGAAATGAAAAACTATGTCCACACACAAACTTATATACAAATGTTCATAACAACATTACTCATAGCAGCAAAAAAGTAGTAATCCCTATTAGGTCCATCAAATGATGAATGAATAAATAAAATACGATATATCAATACAAAATTACATTGTTTGTCATTAAAAAATAATAAAGTACTGATGTAGCTACAACATGGATGAACCTTGAACACAGTATGTTAAGTGAAAGAAGCCAGTCACTGAGGACCACATATTGTTTGATTCCATTTATATGAGAATTCTAGAATAAGCACAGAAAGTAAAGACAAAAGTAGGTTAGTGGTTGTCTAGGGCCTAGGGGAATGTGGGCTGTTGGTGGGTGATGGCTAAGTGGTTTGGAGTTTGTTTTGGGGGTAATACAATTGCTCTGGAATTGACTGTTGTAATGAATGTACACTAAAAGACATTAAATCAGATATTTTAAACAAATCAATTGTATGATATGTGATTTATATCTAAATAAAGCTGAGAGAGAGATTGAGAGATAGCCAAATGAGAATTTTGCAAGGTGGTAAGAAGGCATCACATAAATGAGCCAAAGATAGCCTTTGTGTATAAGTCTCAAGAGCCTCTGTTTCCTCCCTGTGGGCTGAGGTTTGTTAGCTCAAAAATTGGTCAGTGTCAAACTCAAATTTTTATACTTCTAATTATTTTTTTTTAAAGAGCCCAAATGAATAACTTTTAGCCATTCAGAGGCTGCTTGGTTTGCATGCCCCATATAACTTTACCGAACAATAGTTGTCTAGTGATAAGTTCTTACAGTTGTAAGGCTCCAAGTCACTGCTGCCATTTGGAGATCTCCAGTTCAGACTCCCACTGTGCGGCTGAATGCCATAGGTAGTCAAATAAGCTTCCTACTGGGTCTCCCTCTAACCAGAAAGTTCACTTGCCCTCTTCCCTTTCTAGACGGTACTTCCTTACCACATGCTTCTGGACAGTCTTCAGCTGTGAGGGACTTCTTGTCTCATGCAATCCTAGCCAAACAGCACCCATTCATGCTTTTGTGTGTTACTGCCCCTCCTGGCCACATATATTTTCCTGAGGAGACCCCAAATCCCTAGTACCTCCTGTAGAAGGTAAGCTGTACTGAGATCCCAGAACTAGACCAACAGCATCGCAACCTATTTCCTAAAATCGATACACTTTCAGTGAGACTGATAAAAATAGACAATTCATGAATCTTGAATATAAGTAATTAAATACATAATGTCATTATGTATTTAGCAGAAATTTGGAAGATAATAAGGGAGTACACTGAATAATTTTACACTAATATATTCAATAACTTAGAAAAAATTTACTGATTTCTTGAAGATTAGGAACAACTACAACTCAACCAGGATGAAATAGATAATCTGAATAGCCAGCAATCAATAAAGAAATTTGATTTATAATTTTAAATCTCAGAGAGAGTAACTAAATAAACCTCCTATGACTAATATTCACCCTTGCTGACTTTATTTTCTAGAAGGTGTGTGTGTGTGTGTGTGTGTGTGTGTGTGTGTGTGTTTAGATACTTTGGGATTTTCCACATAGATAATCTATATATATTTGATTTCTTTTACTTTCCAGATTGCAGTGGCTAGAATTTCCTGTACAATGTGAATAAAAATTATGAGAATATACACAACCTTTGTCTGTTTTTGATTTTAGGGAGAAAACATTCATTATTTCATCATTACTAACATCAATATTATATTAGTTTTTTTGTTGTTGTTGTAGATTCTCTTAATCATGTTGACATAATTCCCCTCTACTAAAACTTTAAATATTTGGTAAAATTCTTTAGTGAAACTATCTGAGCCTAGAGAACTCTCTGTATTACTTTTTGCAACTGCACGTAAATGGACAATTATCTCAATAAAAATTTTAATTAAACATAAAATTAAGCTTAAAAGTTAAAATATAAAGTACTTAAAGCATTTTTTATTTAAAAGACAGAACATGGAAATTTTAAGATTAGTGAAAATAAGTAAAGATAAAAAGAAGCAATAAGCCTAAGATTAAATCAAAGAAATAAGACAATAACATCAAGGAGCATGTTTCAGAGCAAAAGAAATTCCAAAACAATGCCAACATAGTTACTGACTATTTAAGTTGCCTTTGTAAGAACATAAATAGGAAGAAATGGAAAAAAGACAAGGTAATATAGATATTCAGTAAAGTTACCTTTGAAAATGTCTGACATTTGTCATTAATAGAGGAGTTTGGAATAAGTTTTAAGACATTCTCCTTTTTTTGAACCTTCATGTATTAATATCTAGATTTGGGGTTAATTTCCTTTCATAAACAGGTTCCTGTTTGACAAGACTAGGATACCGGTACGTAGCCAAAAATAAACCAAGGAGATAATAGATATCCTCATGTGTTTCCCAAATTCACGTTCATCTTCAATCTTGACCTCTATTCTGAATTCCGGCTCTGCATACTCATGTTTCTAATCAACTCTAATATATTTATTCTGTAGTTGTTAAATTCAGTATGTCCACAAATAATTCACTCACTTCTCCTTTAAACCTTTTATAAGAATATCATATTTAATTGATCCTTCAGATTGGAAAACTGGATGTCTTCCTTGATTCTTCTCTTTCTATTATTGCTCACATCCAAACATTTACCTAATCCAATATATTCTACTACTTTCTTCCCCCTCAGCCCTTGCTTTGGTTAGGTCACCGTTATTTGTCTGTGGCTTATAATAGTTTCATAACTGCTCTTATGAGAAGTTTCCTCAATACAATGTTTGCTCAAATCAGGACACTATAGAATGACAGAAGACTCCAGTAAGAATTAGGATGAGGCAAATCTGAACTGGGCCAGTCTGGGGAACCTGCGATATGTGATCATCTTTATTTGTCTAATGGTGTCTTCTAAGCCCTTCACAACCTGACCCCAACAATTTCCACTGATAGCCACCTCCATTCAAGACTAGCTACATAATTTACAGTTCTCAATGTAAAATAAAAGTGTGATACCACTTGTTTAAAGGTTAAGAATTTTAACTTGGTTATAGCAAAGCATTAAACCAAGCACAGGGTCCTCCAGAGCATAAGGCTTTGTGTAAATGTATGTCACACATGCTTGAAGCTTACTTCTTCACCCATAGAATTATCTGTTCCTACCAGAGGAAACAGCATCATGCCATTTCATACCACAATACCATTTCATAACTACTTATCTCTGTACTCTTTATTTCATCTTTTTGGAATGCCTTTTCTTGTTTCTTCTTGTTTCTAAATACAGCGTAAAACATGACCGAAATGATACCTCTTGAATAAATTCTTCCCTTTGTTTCTCTATCAATTAAACTATTCTGTCCCATATGTTGTGATATTACTTATATCTATTACAATACTTTAAACTTTGACTATGATAGACTGCTTTTTATAATGTTTTTTTAAACATATCTTTTAGCAATTTCCTCCTAGCTATTTTCAAGTCCCTGTCTGATAAGTTCAAGATCTGGGCCATCTCTATGTCTACTTCAATTTACTTTCTTTTAATGACCAGGGGCCTCCTTATATTGTTTTAAATGTTTCATGATATTTTATTGTATGCAAAACATTTTGTATAAAAGAATAGTAGAGCCTAAAATAAATATTAACCTCCAAAAAAACATTATTCTCATTATTTGTTTCTATGCTAGATCAGAAGTCTGAAACATGATATGCAGTTGAACTGGGCTCACTTTTACCACTGTTTTTATATGTTTTGAGGAAGGTCTAGATTCTCCTTTCAGCATGGTCTAGGACTTGAGTGTTGGTGAGATTCAAGAGTTATCTTTGTGCTTTAGAACTGGACCATCAACTCTCTGTACCATAAATGATACCCTCTGTGTTATAGTTCAGCTGCCAACTTTTTGATCCAATAGGAAGAAACCTTTGCTCTCAAGTCATACCTGTTTTTCATCTCTGGAGATCTATTTCCACCTGATTCCCATCCCCTAACCTTACTGGGGCAGCTGTCTTACATGCCATGAAAGACTGAAGTGCCTCAAAGCTTTCTCTCCTGTCTTGTCCAAAGCTGTGTAGCTAGGAGAACTGCATGTTTCAGTTCTCTTACCCTCAACTTCCTTCCCTCTAGTAGGTGCTGTATTATACTTCCTGGAGGCTCTGTGCACTGCAGGGGTATCTGCCTTGGCAATCCAGATTTGTCTCCACTTTTTTTTCTTTTTTTGGCATAATACTCTCAAGCACTAGGTGAAGACTTGTGGAAAATATTCGGTGGGTGGTTGCAGATTTACTCTGTGGTTTAGGCTCCTTGGAAATCTGATCTCTCATGCCAGCCTACACAAAGCCATTAAAAGTTCATTAAAAGTTTAACTGGTCTCCTCTTACCCCTTCCTATGGCAGGTACTCCTCCTCTACTACTTTGCTTGAAATATGAACAGCTGTGGAATACTTCTCTCATATGAAGAGCTTGTCATTTTTCTGGAAATTCATTTATATAGTTTGCGTTGCATCCTCAGGTCTCCGAAGGATTAAAATCATAGCTGTGTTTTTGAAGGTTATCCAGCCTCTTTTGGTAGGATGAAAGCAATAATTTCCTGTGACTTTCTATATCATAACCAGAAGTCCCATGTAATCTTTTTATAATTCCTTAGTAATATATTTAATACTCTGAAATATGTGAAATAATTATATTAGTTTCTTCCATATTAAATGTTTCCTTGAACAATCACTTTCTTAGATGACAAGTTGATTTTCTTTTTAGTTTAAAAGATTAATGATAATAAAATGTTAGATTAGTTGAAATGAATTTCTAATTTTTTTATTTGTCCTACCTACATTTGACCCTCAAGTGGATACCTGCATTATCATAGTTCTTAGAACACAAGATGACCTGTCTGATTAATAATTTTTTAAAGAAACAAGTTATGCATCTTTTTGGGGGGTGGGGGAGGGGTCAATTTCTTCAATGATCACAATGTTTTTTAGAGCCAGTAGTTCTGACATTTGAAACTGATGCTACTTCCATAGAGTGCAATAACTTTTAACAAATTCATATTCAAGCAGAAGTATCTGGATTTCCTCTGTGGAGTCTAACTAGGCTAGGTGCTTTCATATACATTGTTTCATTGGTACTTTACAACTGCCCTCTGAAGTATACAAGATTAATATAGACAATTAATACTCCTCTCTTTTTATAGATGAATAAATTAACACTAAAAGATTTGCCAAAGTTTACAATATTGTTGTAGGTTTTTACTCCAAATCTATATTACTGCCTCTCTTACAACATTGGTAGAGATTATAGGTATTTGACCACATTTTTGAAGGCATATTGGCTTTTAGAAGTGGAGCTTCAGTCTTAATAAAGAGAATAAGTTGGGGAAAAATGTTTGAATAATTTTTGTTTTTGTTTTTTTTCCCCCTTCTACAAATGCATTATGCTATTTATTTCTGGAGTGTGTAATCTCCCTATATATCTCTTGCAGTCTTTTAATGCTATAGTACCCAGATACTAAGCAGAAAGATGAATTTACTACAATATAAGGTGTGAAACGGGTAGCATATTGTTTCTGAGCTTCAGGGCTATACAGAAACGTACAGGTCTAAGAATGTCCTGTGGGCTCTTGATAGCTCTAAAATATAGCTTCCTCATTGTTTTCAGTGGATCCTTGTTACCTAATGAATAAAGTCCCAACTATTCTGCCTTTCATTGAAGGATCTGCACAATTTTAAACTCCCTGTTTCTCTAGCTTTATTATTTTACACATATCATTTATATTCTGGTCGTCTTAATATTTACTATATACTAAACATAGAGATGGACCTTGATGTGGTGAAAGAAACACTAGACATAGAGTAGAAAAACAGAAATTTGAGGAGTTCATGTAAACTTGACATGTTTCTAAACCTGCCTAGACCTCATATTAACACATCCTTGTCTGTATTTTAAATAGATTGGATAGAGGATAGCATAGTTCTCTTCATGTTTTAACACTTTTTAACTAAGTGGATTGTTTTCTGTTCCAACTTTTAGTTTGTTTGTTTTTTGATATCGACATAGTCCATATAAAAAGAATTGACATTTTAATTATCCTATACTGTTACCTTTAGAAAGAATTGCCTTAACCAATACAATTTGACAAATACGTCTTAAAATACTCAATGACTCAACTTATAAATCTTATTGTAAATTTATTTTAATAAAAAATGCCATATAAAATTTATTTCTTATTGGTTTTAATATTAATAAAGAAAAAACGCATTTTTAAAATTTAGATTCTCAAGGTTAGTTACTGCCTTTAAAGGAAAGACATGAAGAGAAGCACTAATTTTGTTTATAATAACACTTGGTGAATGATTTCACCTGGATTAAGAAGTTTTCAACATATTTCCATATTTAGGTACTGAATACAACTATGTTTCCAGAAGTTTCTCAACCTCTAGTCTCACTGAGAAAGTAGCTAGACCATTTGTCGACAAAGGACAGCATTTTCTGCTGAGTTAATTTATTAACCAGATGCTGAGATGGTCATCTCATGCCAGGGTGCATTCTGCAGCCAGAGACTACACCTTCTATTTTAGGTTTTATGACAAATCTTCTATACTTTCAGGGGAGCTCTAGACACTGACAGTGGTGAGACACTGTTTTTAAACAGATAATATATCTGGGTTGATCTCCTCAATATAAATCCAGGAGACACCCTATCTACTTTATCCATCTAAATCTAACACAGTTTTCCTCTTTGGGAATCTTTCCTTCCTTTTAGCATCACATATTCCTATCAATGAATACGGATTGTCTTACATCAAGTTCTGTAAGTCAATTCAAAAGAATTATGATTGATAATTTAACTGGATACGAAATGGTTTCTTCTGAAGTTCTTTCCTAGGGCCAAAAATTTATTGTTTTGCTTTATAAGAAATTAAGCACTTGATCTGAAATTTGACTTGCGTGGAATTCTTTTGATGCTTTGGCTATACTAACAATTTCAGGTCACTGAATATTTACCCCATTGAAGCAATCATTGACTGATGACACCAAAGAGTTTAATCATATTTCTCAGACATATGTTATTCACTAACATAATCACAGTTACTTAGAAGTATAGTCATCAACAAGGTCTTAGATGAAAATTGTTTCAGCATTTTAATTGGAAATAAAAAAAATAAATGAAGATTAAATTTCTATTTTTGAATGAGGACCTATAGCGTACATAAGTCATATGTTTTCTAATTAAATTTCATCTCATGATAGCCTTGTGAGATAGGATTTTCCACCTTTTATGAACAATAGAAATGAGGTGCAGAAATACCCTGCGCCTTACCCAGGTCACTCAGTCAGAGCTGCCTGACTCTAAACCTCTAAGTCATTTTTGACTGTTAAAAAGTTCCTGTTATTACAAAAACAAAAGTCCTACAATTTTATCTGGGAGTTGGAAGAGGAGGCTGAAATGACTCAAAAGCATCAATATAATAAACATTGCTTTCTTCTAAGACTTCAAATGTCTCTCCTTGAAATTGGTTAACTTTAAACATAATTTAAATCAAACAAATCTTTCAGTGTTGGAAAAAAGAGAAAAAGATTATGAAAGAAAGAAAAAGACTATTTTTTATCTAAATAAAACAACAAAGTTACAAGAAAGTTACAGAAGTGATGGGTTTATTCATTGTTATTTCTGCTAACCTCCATTTTAAAAATACTTCTTATTTTCAGAAAAGAATGCTAAGACAAAGTTTCAATATTTATATATAGGCAAAAACAGTGTGATATGAAATGGAATTTTAACTATCTTAGCTATATAACTCATGACATTAAGGCAAAAATAAGTTGAGCTTACTTTGTTTGATCTATGTACATATACCCTAAACGAGTTTTGGTGAATATATATTTATATGTTTTTCTATAAAATTCACTTGTTTCTCTGTCTTGACATATAGAGATGGGTTCTAATAAAATTAAAAGCTTGACAGAGGAGATAGTTTTATTTATTAAGAATTTAGGCAAATTCATGGTTGACATATGGACTTATTTACCTTATAAGTGCTATGGACAGATGGAAGGTGAAAAGAATAAAAAAAAAAAATCTCTAGTTTTGTCTACTTGAAGGCAACAAAATCATGTCTCCTAAAAGTCAGAACTAAAATGACCTAAAGACAATGGACTAAGAGGACTAAGATTATGGAACTCCTTAAACATGCTGGATTTGTGTGTCCTGGTAATGGAATGTAATAGGGCAGTACTTCAGTTATTTTTACAATCTGGATGTATCCCAGCTTCAGGGTGTGTCGTATTACTAGAAGTTCCCCCGGAAGTTGTGGGGCCATAATTTACTGGGCAGTGAGAGGCATGATGATGGATCATTATTACTTAGGTGTCACTAATATTAATATCACTGGTGTCATTATTCACTGAGTGATGAATAAGAAGACACTTTTTCTGCTATTCATTCCCCACAGTATGGCATTGGGACCATTTCATTTTAAATTAAGAAGCAAAGGCCCAGGTGTTACTGAAACTGCAGACAATGTAACTGTGGAAATAAATCTAATTTTCTCTATAAATCTCCTCAATTATTCAACACAAAAAAGAAGAAAAGTCATTCTTTAAGCCACAGATACGATAAACTGTAGGTGAAAAATTAATGTTCTCTAAATTAGGAACAGATTATTGATTATATCATGTTTTATAGAAATGCTATAAATATAATGGTGTGTGTATATGTCTGTGTGTTATAAACTCATTCTTTATAAAGGATATAGAACTTAAAGTATTTGTGTAAAGTTAATTTTATATTCTATGTTTGCTTTACATACAGAGTAAATTGTAACTAATTGCCCAATTTCCTGGACAAATTTAAATCACTATACTTTCAAATGGGGTTATTTTATATTTGTTAGGAAACCATTACCATTGATTCTTCACTGTTCTGTTGGAAAGGAATAAGTTATAGATAAAATAATTCTAATATCATCTAATGTATCATATGAGAACCTCATTGTAGTTTTTCTTTTGACTCTAGTTTTGAATATAAATAAATCCATAAGACTTTGACTTACAGAGAAGAGCAAACCTTCTTTAAGATTTAGTTTTATAAAGGAAAATCATGGTTTAACCACATGAATGCCAATTTTTTCCTTTATTTACATTTATATTTAATAGCTAAGAAAAAGGAGACATTTTACACATTATCCTGCAGTAAACTCATTAAATAACTTTTGAAAGTACAAAGTAATCTATTATTTATGACAGAAAATATCTGGATCTTTTGCATTATTAAAAATGACTAAATATAGGCCTTTGCTGACTTTTATTAAGTTTATGTAAAATAATTGCCCCAAGCTTTTGCACTCATGGTAAGATCTGGGTGATGTGTGGCAACCATTGAGACTGGACCGCTTTAGTCCAAGATATAACCATTCTTAAACTGTGGTTCCTAAACCTGGCTCTTCATTCTCACTTCTTCTTGGACTTTTTAAAGCTACCTATGTTCAGACTGTACCCCAAATTATGGAATCAGAATTTCTGGTTCTGTATACCAGCCATTAGACTTTTCTATAATGCTCCAGTGTTCTACTTTAAGGCCAGGGTGGAAAAGCAGCATTGTCTTTCAACAACATAAGAGAATAAACTTGTGAACGGATAAAGTACGGTACAAAGGAACCAAAAATTAACATCTCACCTATTGGTATTATATAATGGACTGATTTCCAATACTCTTTCAGGTAAATGAGAAAATTTTTCTTTACTAGTCAATAAAACTATTGACCATTTTCCCACATATATTGACAAACTATTTAAACAACTACATTTAGATGGAAGAAATCCAGCAAATAAACTGCTGCATATTTAAGTAGCTTCTCCATCATTGTATCCAAGGGTTAGAAAATACACTCATGTATTCAACAAAAACTGTTGTGGGTTTAATAATAATATGCCAGGAATCATTCCCAGATGGAATCATGGAACTAAATCAAGCACAACCTCTGTATTCAAGTAATTTATAGCTTGAATGAGTGTGTTTACTCAACATATATAATTGAGTCTTATTATATAGCAAAAACTGTTCTAAAGTTTAAAGATACCTTAAAAACAAAATAGTAAACCATCTGTGCTCTGTGGAGCTTGTTTTTCAGGGGGAGCAACAGGATATAAAATAGGAAATGTTAGATGTGAAGAAAATGAAAACAATAAAGGAGGATAAAGGATGAGGGTAGGGAAAGAGTCAAGTACAGTGTCAAATACAAGAGATAGTTGAGAAGGGTCTCCTTAAGAATGTGACATTTAAGTAAATACCTGAAGAAAATAAGGTGTAAGCCACATGATTATTTAAAGAAGATGATTTCAGGGGAAGCTGGAATGGCTCAGAGGGTCGAGCGCTTGCTTTGCAGCCTCAGGATCCAAGGATTGAATCTCTACCCCAGCCTGTAAGGACCCATATACTGAGGGGAGTGCCCCCAGTTTGGTTCTTGCCAGAGCAAGCGTCCCATGTGGAAGGCTGTCAGTTCCACCCTCAGCTTGTGGGAGTGTGCCTCCCATGTGGGAGGCCCCCACCCACTTTCTGCCCTGCATGGCCCCCCACCAACCTGTGTGGATTGAAATTGTCAAAAATTGATAATGTACAACTATGGTGACTGCTATGGGCCCTCCCTCTTCTCTTTGTCTCTCTCTGTCAAAAATAATAAAATAAATCTTTTTTAAAAAAAAGGGAGGATGATTTTAGGTAGAGGAACAGGCAAGTACAAATGCCCAGAGCCAGGAGCTTGTCTGAGTAGTTCAGTGAAGAACAAGGCAATGCCAGTGACTTTGGAGTAGAGGGTGTGGAAGACTAGTGTGAGATGAGGTCAGAGAAGTGACAGAGGCCACATGAGGCTGGGCCTTATCAGGACTGAGTGAGCTGGTGAGACAGTGAAGGGTTTTGAGTAGAGCCGGGGTGTCAAACTGGCAGCCCGCAGGCTGCATGCGGCCCCTGAGGTAATTTTTTGTGGCCCACGATGCTCTAAAATAAAATGAAAATAGAAAAAATTGTTATGAAGAGAATAGCGCTTAGGGGAGATCAAGGCAATACTGTACACACAATTCCCTCGTTAACCCTTTAACTACTGAAGATGAGCCTACACGTGGCCCAGTGCCTTTTCTGGGGGCCTATGGAAGTGTATAAATGCGCTAACCCAGTTCTGGCGACATTTGTAAATGTGGTGTGGCCCGCGTGAATCTTGCCTGTTGCATCAAATGGCCCGTGTTTTAATTGAGTTTGATACCCCTGGAGTAGAGGATTGACAAGCTCTGACTTTCCTTTTAAATGAATCACTACAGTCACTGTGGTGCAGATTGATTAGAGAACAGATATGGAAGGAAAAGACCAGGTAGACTACATTACAGGATTCCAGGTGAGACATGACCCTCTGCCAAAGATGTTCTGAAAGTAGAAAGAGAGGGATATATGACTTTACAAAAGAGTGCAGGAAAATCTTTGTACAGATTTTGTGAGCCTTCAAATAATGAGTAAGAATAGACCATCTGGAGAAGAAAAAAAGAACATCTCTCAAAAAAGGAAACATAAATAGAAGTGTGCATTTAGAAGTGATTGGCTTGTAAGACAGTGTAATAGTATGACATGGGAAATGGAATTGGGGCTTGGGATAGAGAGTGAAGGACCTTGTATTCCATGCTGAGTAGTTGACTTTCACAGAAATAATGAAGGAATATCAAAAGATTTTTGGTAATCTAGAAAAAATTGGAAGACAGGTTAAGATAAGGAGCAATTGGAGACAGACACTAATAAGAAGGTTCTTGCCATGTGAACATCCAGTGAACATAAATAAGTTTTTGCAATTATGGTGAGAGCTATAACAATAGTGTATACAAATTGCAATTAGGTGAAGGGAAGATGAGATAAATTAAGCTTAACAGAAACACTAAGAATGGTTTGATTGAGGAAGTAGTTCTTAAACTGGATCTTGAGAAGTTAGTAAATTATTTTCAGTTATATGTGATAAAAAGGAATTCCTGGTACAGCATGTATCAGGGGCTTAGAGACTTGAAAGAACATGGTAATTAGAGGCTGTAAAAGGTGATGAGAGTATAAGACACAACCAGGGAAAGGGAGATGAGAGCAGGAGACAAGAGCAATGATACTATAGAATTTGGACAGGGTTCTAGTGCTATAGGCAATGCAGATCCAATGAAAGATATTAAGTGTGGTTATAATGTGCTTGGCTCTATACTTAAACAATGTCTTTGTGTCAGTGCTGAGGAATAAATGGAATTTGGTGAGATTAGAGGGAGGAAGCTTGGATAGTAGACTACTGAAAGTCTAGGACAGAAATAAAGAATTGCATCAGACCAGGTGTAGTTGTATAAAATAGAGGAGAATTTAAGAAGTATTTCAGAGACTAAATCAATTGGAGTTGATAAATTATGTGTCGAAAGGTAGGGAAAAAGAATAAATTTAAAAAGCACAAAAGTTTCTGTCTTGGGTCACAAGATTGATGACTATAAATTCATTAACATAGAAAGTAAACAAAATGGAGTAAGTTAGACAGTAGTAATGGAAAGAACCTATTTGGTCACTAGACTTCCTAAATTCTATATGAATCTCTTGATTTTAAATGTTTCATAGTTAAATGGAAATACAGTAAGTATAAGAGCTCAGTCCCTGGCATCAATACATATTTAATAAATATTTCCTCAATTTTGAATTGCAACATTTTAAGTTGAATGAACTTAGGCCAGCTTAACTTGCTCCACTACAATATGTTCCAACTCTTCAAAGAAAACTCTTACAATTATATTGCATATTATTTGTGCATCGGATAATACATTCTGTCTCTTAGCCCAGCTCCCAGTGTTAAATTCTGTGCTGCACAACATACCTGTGGCCCAGACTAAAATCAACAGTGTAATGAGAGACAAAATGGCTCTGATAGAATCCCTATTATGTTGTCACTTTCCTTTGGTATAGTTTAAAAAAGGCTTACTTTCATTTCATTTTGTTAAATATTTAGGTACTATCTTCAAATCAGAAATTTTTTCATTTCAATGTAATCATAAAAAACATCAGATGTAAAAGACAGAGATATAGTGGTGGAAATCTATTGAACCATTGTTCTGGAAAAAAAGAGTGGTATAATTTATTCATTCTTTGAGCTAATACTTTATTAAGGTTCTAATAATGTTGCATAGTACTTTTGCAAGGTGAATGGAGAAAGTACTAATACATAGTTTTTCATTAGGATAAAATATAATTCTGTTTAGTTCATTTAATTATAATTATAATTTTATTTATTAATTATAATTATAATTAATCATTATATAATTAAATAATCCAATAAGTTAAATAACCCAATGAATTAAATAACTTACTGTGCTTTGTAAAGTTGTAATAAAAGAAAATCCATAAAAATGTGTGATATAAATAAAAGCATTTTCAAACAAGAAGTTCCCTACTGTTTAAGCTAAGAAAAAGATACTGCTATTTTTTTTGTTGTAAAAAGACTTGTAACACTGATTAATTTTAAAAATCTTATTTGACTGATGAGAATTAGTGAAAGGATTTCATGAATTTTGTATGAGTTGATATTATAAATTAATAAGATATAAAGAGTTCATTTTCCCATTTGCACATTGATTTGTCTTGATATAAAATGTATCATTAAATAATGTAAATACAATTATACTATACTCATAAATACTCATAATTACATGTCGTAGTATGAGTTCCCTGTGAAAGGAAGGGAACTGTGTATATTTTCAGGTGATATACAATTTGTGTATCGCTCTATTATGTTTATCTAGAACAAAGTGTTACATATTAACTAAATTATGTCTATGATTCTTAGTCTGTTGTGTATTCATCCTAATCTCAATAAACAAAAAATTTGAAAGAGATGAGCCTCTTCATTAGTAGCAGCAGAATTCAGCAATATAACATTTAAGATAGGCCATTTAATTCATTGATCCTGAAACCCCCACAATCATGTTAATATTACTGACCTTATTTTACAACCAAGAAAAGTGAGACTCAGAAAAAATAAGCACTTTGTCCCAGCATCACAAGCCAATGATTGGCAGAGTGATTTTCTAGGCCTCAAGCATTTATATTAATTCAGAGTTTTAATTCTAGTGTCCAAATGTCCTGAGAAAATAGAATGTTAATGCAGGATGGCCTTCTGATCTTCAAACAGTAGGATGTGCTTTTTGTGTTATGTCACATGAATGAAAATGACCTCTCAGTGACCCATGCACCGTCTCAGCCTAATTCCTGCTGGCTACCAACCGTTTGAAGGTTAGATTTGGTGGTGGTATCTGCAACATTGGAGCAGCATTATTTGTGACTTACAGGTAATAACAATGAATAAGAAGTCAGAGTCTTCAAGTTCTACTCCTGATTCTGTCGTTCTGTCATATGACCCTGGTTTGTGCCTAGAAGGATCAGACCAACTGGCCACTTTGGATCTCTCTTTCCTTGGCTGTTACATGAAGAGTGAACAAGTAATTTCTAATATCTCCTCCCAGCCTTTAGTATTTTTTGTACAAATCTAACTGGTCAGATCAGGATTCAATTCATGTCCTTGGCTTCATTCTTGTAACGAATAGAGAACTATTCGTTGAGTGGTTGGCATACTAAAGAAAGACAATAGTAGTCCTGTGGCTTACAATAGATGAAAATGATTAAACAAAAAGTGGTTTGGTTTTTAAATTTAAACCCTGGATCAGGATTTAGATGGTGAATAATTCCAAACAAATTAATTTTGTTCATAATATCATTTTAGTTGTCTCCATGCACAGCTTCATATTAACTACATAACCAATGGGCCTAGGGTCATGCCCACCGTCAAAACCACTGTTAGAAATGTCTGAACACAGTTAGGCAAGATTGAAAGTCATGTGGTGTAGCTGTTGGTGAAACCTGGGAACAAATGTTTGATATTAGAAAGTGTACTTGTAGAGTATCAAAGTGGAACACTGAGGACGAATCTCATTTCTTGAATGTATGGGTCACTTAGCTCAGAATCAGAACTTTGGTTCTCCTAATTCTATCTTTGATATTTGACTTGAACTAAATGTCTTAAAAATGCTCTTGTAGATTTTTATTGGAAAACATACATGCTATTCATGTACTATCATAGGGAAAATTTTCTTTTTAAAGATTTCTTTTTTATTGTTTGAGAGTAAGAGCGAGAGAGAGAGAGAAGGAGAGGATGACCCAGAGCAGTCTCCACAGTTGTACATTAGTTATAACATGGTTTCATTCTACACAGGTGGAAGTGAGCCCACAAGGAGTGGAAACCAACCTAGAGGCCTCTGCATGGGAGGCAAGAACCTTTGCCGCCACGCCATCCCTGCAGTTATCAGTTATGCCGCAATTTAGCATATGCATTTGCATGGGCTGGGGCCAGGAATTGAACACCAGACTTTGTGATTGCTAGGCAAACACTCAACCACTGAGCAATGCCAGCATCCCTAGAAAATTTTCTTATAGGGTAGATATAATACCAATGTAAAATTATAGGAAAATATCAGTAATTACAAAATATTTAATATCAATTATTCAAGTCTACTTAAGACTCCTTATTCAAAACTTTAAAGGAACATAAGATGTTCACAGTGTCATTCAGGTAAGCATACCAATAACTATAAGCACACAGATTTAATATAGAAAAACATAAATTAATATTTTCAAGAGGACCATAAGAAATGATATTCAACAATCTAGCCAGATACACTTATAAAAGGATTTGCTCTATATTCTATGAGTTATTCATAATAAATATTTAGTTAACATTTTCCTTATGCTCTCTGAAGTCTGTTTTGTATAAAATATACACATTCACCATCTAGATGGCCACAGAAGTTTTGACCCTATCATCTCAATTTCCAAGTTAGTAGGAGAACTAGCAATTAACTGTTTTGTGTAAGGTTTCCAGAAATAGGGTTAATAACCAAAAGACAAAAGTGGTTTCATATATAGCAAAGAAATGTATTTCAGAAATGTAATTGTTTTGAAAAAATAACTTGAAAAATCAATGAGTTTTGAGAAAATTCTCAAGAGTACTCTATACTATTCATGAAACAGTAAACACAAGAGTGATAAAGCAATTGGTTAATGCTTAGTTTCTGAGGACCTACAAGCAAGGCATCAATCATTCTACAGTTCTTAATACTTGTAAATAAAACCTGATTCCATCTTAGTGTTTTCACTGCCACAAGTATCAATTCTAACTTCCAAATGGAAACCCTGATATGTATTCACTTATCAGACTAGTAAAAATCTGTCATCTAAACCCTCCATACAACTTTTTTTTTCTATTATTGTTCTTTTAAAAAAGGGTACCACAATGGTGATCTAAGTTGACATTCTCAGCTCATATTTTCTTGCCGTTGTGGTTGCCAAAGATCTTAACTTCTCTTCCATGCAGGAATTTTCACAGGAGAGCTTGTGGTCACTTTTACACAGAAGCATGGCACAGTTTCTAAATGCTAGTCACAGCCTTACAATCACAACCACAATTGCCCCCACAAATTGTTCAACACAAGGGTTGGAAACCACTCTACCTCATTTCGTGTAATTCTCCAAGGTATAGCCAGAGTTATCTTCTCATTTGTACCGTTTTCTTCCCTTGTTGTTCCTCTATTAATTCCAATGAAGTTCACTATCAACTTTCTCACCACAGTCTGCAGGCATATTGGTTCATTTTTTCTCTCTCTTATTTTTCTATGTCCCTCCCTCTTTCTTTCTCTCCCCTTCCCTCATACTCATTCTCTCTCTCTCTCTTTGTTTATCTCTCCCTTACTATCCTTCTCCTGAGCCAATTGAGAACAAAAACTGTGTTGCTCACCTCTGTATCTGTACCACACACCAGTGCCAGACACAGAGTAGTTGCTCAATAAAGTTGTTAAATTGAATAAAATT
The DNA here is from genome assembly GCA_004027555.1 of Craseonycteris thonglongyai. Classification (NCBI taxonomy): domain Eukaryota; kingdom Metazoa; phylum Chordata; class Mammalia; order Chiroptera; family Craseonycteridae; genus Craseonycteris; species Craseonycteris thonglongyai. The sequence continues at coordinate 20,797 of PVKE010017260.1, forward strand.
GCTCTTCTTTATAGAGACTTACAGGCTTTTCCAACCCAGGAGTATTTAAGTCATGCCAACTGGCATCCATCTAATTGTAACTCCTAAGCCAAACCTGGCAGGCAGCAGAATCACTTAGAGAGCTTTTAAAAATGCAGGTTCAAGGGCCCCACTCCAAAACTACTGAATTAGAATCTACCTCCAAGAAGACTGAAAAGTGGCATTTTGAAAAAGTTCTACAGCAATGCCAATTCTCTTCTAAATTACAGCTTTTAATAGAGCCCTTTGATTTCTTTGTACCATTAAGAAAGTAGAGAGAGACTCCTTAGGAATAGATGCTTTTCTATTTCATAAGATAGCATGTAGGAAAGAAAGCAGTGTGACTTGAAAAGCATTCACAAAATAAATGCATTAAACTATCTTATATTTTTGACTACATCAAATAACATAGTATACTAAGAAGCTGCTATTGATATAGCAACTTAAATTATTCAAGGATATGGGGAAATGCTTGGTAAAGATAAAAATTTTTAATAAATTTTCTCCCTTTTTCTGGTGGAAGTATTTAAAAGTAAACACACTTCTAATGCTTGAGAACCATTTCAAGTTATATTTATTTTGGAAATATTCCTTTTGCACAACCACTTATATATTGTTCTTTTTACTGTGCCAAATAGAGTTGCAAATGCCAGTGTGGGTCATGGAACTCATGTTTTGGGCTCCGACTATTAGAAATCTGAGTCACCCTTTCCCTTCTCTTCCTTGTTGGGTTATCTCTATATTCCTCTGTCAAGATACCTCTAGGTTAAGCATGGTTATGTCTACAAGTGTTTTAAATGAGCAGTAGGAGAAAGGATGTAAGGTTCAAATGTAATTGGGATACTAAGCTAAAAAGTCAAGAATTTCTAAATCTTCCCTTGCCCCAGCCACTCTCCTCTACATGACTTTCCCAGGAGGGGATATAAATGCAGGGAAAGTTGTAAAGTAAAATGACACCTGAGTTTTATTGAGATGTGGTGACCCAAACTCAAATATACCTGTCATTCAAAACCTGGGGCAGAGTACATGATTTAGGCTTAAGGAGAGTTCTCTTTCTCTTCTCCTTCCAGATGAAACCAAATTTGACCCTTTTACCACCTTTAGACCAGGACAATCCAGACAGGATAATGGAAATGAGAGTTTGGGGTTCACTAATAAGAAACTACTTGGCCTTCCCCTGGATGAAAGATATGCCCTGCCTATTGTCACAGTTTTTAGAGGAAAGGGGAAAGACATTAATTGATGATTAATTTGAGCTTTGCAACTTAGATTAAGGGAAAGAATTAAAGCCAAAATAAAAGCAAACAAACAAAAACAAACTGTCAATCTCTTTCCATTTAAGAGAAGATATTAGTATGGAAAGAAGAATTAGGCAGGTTGCATGTGAACTTTAATGAGACCCATAAATGATCTTTCTGGGTAGGAGATAGAAAGTTGAAGGCTGAAGACCTCTTCTGGGGTGAGGAGAGAAGCCTCTATTTCACCCTCTTCTAGGACCTAAGGCTACAATTCGTTGAGCCCTCACTATACAATAAGCACTTATAATCCACTTATGTAAAAATGAATAAAGACCAATCAGATAAGAGCAAACCAAGGCTATTTAGTGAATGTTATAGCAAGTGAGTCAGCTACTATCACTTGCATTTAAGCAGAGGCATGCAGGCAGGCAGAGGAGTGGGAGAGTTGTATAGTAGTGAACAAGGAAGGCTCAAGTTTGCTCTGATTAGAGTCTCTTGGCCTGGGGAAGCCATTAGATGGGCTAACTAAAGAATTGAATGTCCTATGTCACTGGTTAAGGATATATTATATTTAGTTTTCTCTGACAGATCCTAAATTGGAAGTGGAGACAAAAGTTTTGGAAGCTGTCAATTATCAATGATATTTTCTGGTCTGATTGCTATAGAAGTTACTTTTGACTTCCTGAATTATTACTAGAGATAGCAGTCTGGCTTTCTTTAGGTCTGACTTATAGCAGGCTAGTTCCTGGGCTGCTTATTAAAGGTAAGAGTTTGGCTTACTGGGCAGTTTGCTGCAGGTTGTTTGACAGAATTCTATTTTTTTTTTTTATTGTTTTTGACAGAGAGAGAGAGAGAGAGAGATACAGAGACAGAGACGGAGAGAAGAGGGAGGGCCCAGAATAGTCTCCATAGTTGCACATCATTTGTTTTTCCACATAGTTTTATTCCACAGGTGGGAGTAGGGCTGCAAAGGGCAGGAACTGGGCCGGGGTCTTCACCCCGGTGAGAACTGAACTGGGGGCACTCCCCAGTTCAGTACATGGGTCCACACGGGCCAGGGTGGGGATTCGATCCTCAGTCCCCTGGGCTGCAAAGTGAGCATTTAACCCACTGAGCCATCCCAGTTTCCCAAGAATTCTATTTTTATGTGTGGTTGGCCATTATCTGTATATATATTCAGTCTTCACTTATAATCTTGTTACCACTCAAAGAGTGATTAGAGAACCAGCAGTGTTAGGGGTCAATTTTGATCTTGTTAAAAATTTAGAATATCAGGATGCTAGGATGGCTCAGCAGGTTGAGTGCTCATCTTGTAGCCTCAGGGTCTGAGTGTTGAATCCCAGCCACAGCCCATGCAAACTCATATGCTGAACTTGGGTGAGCTTCCTATGTGGTAGGCCTCATTTCATTTCCTTCCCAGGGCATGCTTCTCATGTGGCATGCCCCTGGTTTGTGGGAGCACGCCTCCCATGCAGGAGGTCCCTGGCCAGTTCCTATCCTGCGCAGTCCTGAGCCCACCTTTGGAATGAAACTATGTCAAAAACTAATGACTTACAATTATGGAGACTGCTCTGGGCCCTCCTCCTCTCTGTCTCTCTGTTTCTGTCTATCTCTCTCTCTCTCAAAAAAAAATGCAGAATATCAAGTCCCTCTCTAGTTCTTCAGGATCAGAATCTACCAAGTGATTCTTATGCAAATCAATACTTGAAAAATGAGTACAACGGTAAAATGAGCTATAATTTACCCTCATTGTACCATAGGCAAGTACCATCCCCATTTTGAAGATAAGGAAATGAAAGCAGAGGGTTTAGATGTCTGGTCCAGCCATGTCTAGTAGGTGACAAGCTAGGAAATGAATCCAGCTAACTTCCAATCTATGTCTTTTGTACTCATTCTAAATGTATTCCCTACATTTAAATAAAGGCCTAATAAGGGTCAGAAGGTAACATAGTACATGTGCCAAGTAGGACTGCAAGGTAAATTCTTCTGAACAGGAAGCACTGGGAAATTAAACAAAGGGTTGGTGCAGACTTCAGTAAGTCTCATTCTGGGATATAAAGATTAGTGAATATTGAGTCTCCAAGGCAAGAGCTTTTCTGCTGTTATTGTGGAATTCTCAGAGGACCCCATTGGAGCAAAGACTTTTAAGTTTTGACATGGTATATTCTCCTCCTTTCTTCTTTTTTTTTTTTAAAGAATTAATTTTATTGTTTGAGAGGAGAAAAAGGGAGGGGTAGACCAGAGCAGTCTCTATAGTTGTTCATCATTAATTGTGACATAGTTTCATTCCTCACAAGTGAGTGTGGGGCCACTCAGGTTGGGAACCAAACCTGTGGACTCCCACAAGGGAGGTGAGAACCTTCATTGCCATATTGGCAGTTATTAGTTACACCACAGTTCAGCACATGGCTTTGCATGGGTTTGGGCCAGGATTTGATCCCTGGTCCTCGTGGTTGCAAGGCAAGCTCTCAGCCTGTTGAGCTATCCTGGCATCCTCTATTCTCTTTTTCACAGGAAGTAAATAGGACAAATTATCTATAATTATTCTAAAGCAAGACATATTTCTTTACAGAAAATATAATTATAATTTTGCAAAAAATGGATTGCTGCAGAATAGATTGCAACAAAGAAAGAATCTTGCAATATACACAAAAGTCCTGAATTTCTTCTTTGTCTTGAACTAATGCTTTTACCTTTTGAACTCTATGGGGAAGCCGGGATGGCGCAGTAGGTTAAGTGCTCACTTTGCAGGCTGGGGACCCAGGATTGAATCCCGGCCCCGGCCCGTGTGGACCCATGTACTGAACTGGGGAGTGCCCCAAGTTCAGTTCTCTCTCTGTCTCTGTATCTCTCTCTCTCTCTCTCTCTCTCTCTCTCTCTCTCTGTCAAAAACAATAAAACTAAAAAAAAAAAAAAATTAAACTCTATGTTTCAGGGCATAGATAAGGACTTGCCCATGATTTTCAAAGAGTCAGAAAGTTGTGATTATATGTCACCGTTAAAATTGCCTCAAATACAATGAGAATGTTATAAAATTGTGTCATCAAGAAACCAGGTTGTGCATCCAGTGAGGAATGACAACATTTGTTTAACCTCTGAAACAATGGCTTGGTCATACCCGAGAATCTCGGCTGTGGGTTGTACCCAGATCTTCAGGCTCCCACTGGCCAGGTGCATTCCAGCAGCTCCTAGAAAAACCACAGGTGAGTGTTAGACACTTATTCACAAAATCTGATATCATTTGCCGTTTAAAATGAAAATACAATTATTTAAGCTTCATTCTTTCTTTTGTTTGAGCCAAGAAATGCAATTAATAAACACTATTTTAATAACATATTACATATTTTGCAGAAAAAATGTAAGCTAAAAAGATTTTCTCTACATTTTTTTGGAACCACATTTTGAAAAAAAAAAAATCTTTAACAAACATGTTTTCTTCAATGCAGTTACAACCAAGGTACCACCCTTCACCTGATGACAATCCTCAGAAAAAGAATCCTAGAGACTACCAAAATAAGAAATGTGAACAGAGAGTGATCACAAATCATCAAATGATGGCAGATGTCAATTTTTTATTTTTTACTCTAAAATATAATAAAAAATACTTTAAAAATTTTTTCTTTTTATTTAATTCCAATAGAGAAAAAATCTGATTTTGGACAAAGATAAAGTTGAACTTAGATGAATTGTCTATTTAATAAAGAGACAATACACACAGTCTATTAGGCAAACTTTCATAACAGAATTGGAATATAGCATAACTGATGTGACTTTTAAGTAATAATCTACAAGTAAGAATTAAAAAAGAAGTATATGTATGTATGTATATATATCTTAAATGCAAATGTAGGCTTTTATTCTTTTTTTTAAGGGACATGCAGTTTCACTTTTACTTACAGGTAAAAACATTAAGGAAAAAGGAAACTATTTCACATCCTTTGAGACTTGAGATCTTTCTTAAGACATTGTGTTTAGGTTCATGATTTATTTGTACAGTAAGCTCAATACTGTGAAGTTATGAAAACTTTAGGGATTATTTTCAGAATACCAACCTATGGAGTTAACAGACCTGGAGGTGAGCAGAGTAGAAAATATTCTGTTGGTTATATCTTTCAAAAGTCTACTAGAAATGTTTAATGGAATCCCAGTCCTAAATGAAACTTAGTTTGAAAGTGACAAATTAGCTATAGACAATTGATTCCATTTAACATTTAACACCTTTCGTCATATACACAAAAGACTTCATGTATTCTTTAAAAGTTTTAAATGCCTTCAAAACATTACAGTCCATCTATTTGATATATATTTTAAATTTTACATCTTTTTCTAAAGATTAAATGCATGAGGGCTATCTGAAAAATTATCTAGCCATGTAACCATTCTCATTACATTGACAATGGCTGGATTTTTTATTTATTTATTTATTTTGGACAGCCCTCGTATATGTTAACAAGACCCTTGGTAAAATATTTTCCCAAGGCAGACAGTACAGTAATGAAATTGTAATATAAGACACACAGGGAGCCAGAGAGAAAAGCCTTAGATTCTGGAATCTCAAATGAGAACAAGCAAAAGTTATGGCCACATTCATATCCAATTGGAAATGCTTTGTTATTAATGGGGAGGAAAGTGATTATAAATATAGTACAGACATCATTTAACATTTAAGGTCCCCAAAATGACAGAAAGTATTTTAATTACTAACTCACCATGCATTGCTTACTTTCATTAAAGAAGCCAAATTGCAATTTTATTTTTACTTTATGAATTTTCCTTTTGGTATTCAAACCCAGAGAAGGCATCGTATTTCCACTTTGACTGCAAATTCAGTAGTGCTGAGGGATAGTTAATAGGTACTTGTGGTGGTTTCAGGGTGAATTCAAAGAAAGTTGAAGACTTGGATGAATCACAAAGCCAACATCTTTAAGTGCAATGGAAAATGCTCTACATATGGTGCACATTTTTCCAATTAAGAGGGTAGATATATTAAAGTTCAAGAATATAGAAAATGATGATATATATAATGTTGATATAAATAATGATATATATAATGTTGGTTTATCTGTGTCTATAGAGCAATAATTCACTCATCTAGCATTTAAAATAATGTCTAGTCCTCCAACCAGCAGGTATATAATGAAATGAGCTAAAACAGTATGATAAGAATCTTAGTCTAATTTGGATAATATATGTTTCCTTTCTAATTCTCAGAATAAAGTAATAAGAATTTTTTTTAAAGATTTTAAATGAAAACTTCCTATTGTTGCATTTATAACTTAATCAGATCCACAGACAACATGGTTTCTCAATGAAATGAACTAAATACTGTCTCAAAAAGTAAATAAAATTGCTCAGGTGATACAAGTTCTCTTTTTTAAACTTATTTCTGAAGAACACTCCTGTTAACTAAGAAACAACATGACAAAAAGGATAAAACACTGGACAGAGAGTCAGAAATCTCAGATCCCTGCTATTAATATTTACTTCACCTTAAATTTCAGAAATGATTAGTGCTTATTTACAAAGCCTCTTCTAGTGCTAATATTTAGCGATCATGTTATTTCTTGGATGTTTAATCTTTACATAATAATATTAACAGGCATGATATAAAAAATTACAACAACAATAAGATGACAGAAGTGTAGAGGAAGAGTTGAAAAACAGCAATGGGAGTCAGACAATGTGTGTTATAATTATTTCGCTGTCAGTAGATTGTGGAATGAGCTAGAATGAATCACTTCTCTAAGTCTTAGTTTCTTTCCCTCCCTCCCTCCCTCCCTCCCTCCCTTCCTCTCTCCCTTCCTTCCTTCCTTTCTTCCTTTCTTTCTTTCTTTATTTTCTTTCTTTTTTTTCTTTGTTTTTCCTAATATGGAAGATAAGAATAATGCTTTTCCAACTGCGTTCTACTTACTTTAGAATTTTATGTAGGTGCTTCATGCAAACACACACACACACACACACACACACATACATTACTGCATATACAATAGTTGAAAAGAAAAACAAGCAATAAAACATGCCTGTACAAATATATATATATACGTATATGTATATATACATATATTCATTTATATATACATATATATATATTTACATTTATATTTATATTTATAATTATAATATGCTGGAGCCCATCAGCTCATTGATTAGTTGATTAATGTTGTTGCATTATCTTATTATATTTATATCTATATCTGACTTATTTTATTGTTTTGAGAGAAGGTATGTGTGTGAGAGAGAAAGAGAGAGAGTGATGGGGGGAGGGCCCAGAGCAGGCTCTATAGTTGTACATCATTAGTTGTGACTTGGTTTCATTCCACACAGGTGGATGTGGGGCTGTGTGGGTTGAGAACTGAACTAGGGGCCTCCCACATGAAAAGCAAGAACCTTCACCATAGGGCTCAGTGGTTAGAAGTTGTGTCACAGTTCAGCATATGGGTTTGTGTAGACCAGGATGGTGATTCAATTCCTGAACCTCATGGTTGTAAGGCAAGTGTTTAACCTGTTGAGCTATCCTGGCACCCCCATCTTGTTTTATATTGACCTCTCCCCAAAAAAAGCATGCCCTCCAATATATTTAATCAAATAATACCCTGAGATTTTTAGGAATTTGATTTTAAATATGTTTCTACAAACACTTTTAAAAATGAATCAGGTGAAAAGGAATTGAATGATTTCAAATATTCAATTTATCAAAGTCTCTTTGATTTTACTGATTTTGCAATAAATTAAAGACATTAAACTTTTAAAAAGAAATGATACTAATAGTACTACTCTTTTATTATACATATATTTTTCTATGAAAACTTTATATAACTAAAGTATTCATATTTTTAAGCTTGATTATCTTAAATAAAATATTCTGTAAATTCTCTTTTACCTCTAATCTTGAATAATATTAAACAATGGTCTGAGAAGAAATCTAAAAGTAATCTTAAATTAGACACAGAAAAGGCAATGTTTCTATTCTCTCTCACAGGTGATTGCTTGCCTGCTGAGTTTCTGCTAAGGGCTTTGAATGTAGAGAAATGTCACTGTAATCCTGGGACAGCCCTGACAAGAATTGAAAGTCCTTATTGATACAGAATACTTTTCAATCTATAATGAAAATTCTGTTAATTCCAAACTGAGCTAGTGTCTTCTTCTAGTGGAAACAGAGAAGAGCTGATTGGAAGTCAGCCTCCCTGTGGAGAACACGAATACATCATGCCAAAGATATTAGTGGGACCAATTCCTTTAGAGCATCAAAAGGTGGTAAATTCTTCCTTGTGCTGTTGTTTCCCTGGGTAGAAATAGCATAATCTTTGCCTCTTTTAGCTCAATGTAATCATCACTCTTTATTTGACTAAGATGTTGTACATATTGTGTACTTTGTCATACTGTATTGATTTTGAAACACCTCTACCTATTAAGTAGGTAAACCCTCATGAAATGGAAGACAAGATGGAAGCTAGAATGGAAATGTAAGTGAAAGAATGAATAATGAAATTAATTTTCATCTCTATTTTAGAGAAATTGAGGAATAAAGTAAAACCAGTAAAAATAACAGACTACTAAATTAATGCCTAATTCTCCATTGGACTTGTTCAATCTTAAAATGTTTGTGAATAAAAATGTTTGTTTACTTTATCATTCTTAAACAACTCATTTTCTTTGGCATTTTATTATCTGTAAGAGTTTCTCTCGTTAAGCTATTCTAAGTTTGTCCATCTATGACTTTTGGAATATTACCTCTTTTTTCAAAATTCAACTCAAATGCCACCTCATCTGTTAAGCTTCTTTTGATCCCCCATTGGACTAATTTTCATCTCTTTTGCAAAACCAACAAGCTCTCATAATGACATTGATATACCTTTAATGTTTTACAACATTAGTGCTATTTTAGAACAAAAGAGAGCACTTTTTAAAAGAAACTATTTTCTCACAAAAGATAAGAAACTATAACATAGGAAGTGAAAACAAAAGAGCTAAAACTACACTGAAACATTCCAAAGAAAGGAGCATTACAGATAGGATGAAAGAGAACGAATAAAGCCAAAGCCTAATCTGATAAAGTATAACTTAAAAGTTAGGATTCAAAAAATGTGTAAAATGTCCACCATTTCCGACAGAGCACATGCTTAGGAATATTTTAGCAGATTTTCCCCAAGGAGCAGGGAGTTTGTGCTTTTGTGGCCAAGTGGTGACTGAAGCTGGCAAGCAGCCTCCCTGTGACTAATTGGCAGTGCACCTACTGTGGGCACTGTGCTTGCTTCTCCTGGAAGTAGATTGAGAACTCCTCCAGCACAATTAACACCAGAGGACCTACTCAATAAAGGGAAAAGAAGAAATGAACACATGAGGCAATACTGAAAATGCTCATTATTCTTAGTATTTTATTTGAGGCAGAGGTTCTGTGCTTTCAATTCTTAGTTTGAGTTGTTTAATAAAATATTTTATTTTTTTAAATTATTTGGTATTCTGTGGGTGATCCAAAGTACTTCACATCTGCCATTCTGTAAAATAGCTTTAGAAGAAATTGTTTTTCTGGTTTCCCTGGGATTAAGGCTTGAGGATGATCTCTGTCTCTAATCCATTCCTGTAAGTAGGAAACTAGTCAAGCATTGCAAACTCATGTCTCTCTGAGAGTAGGCGGAAGCAAAGTGAACCTGATGAACTTCAGGCTGCTTTTATTCAGTCTGTTTTATTTGATTCTTTATATCCAGCATACCTTGAATGACATGATTCAGTCTGAAGTTCTCATATAATTTTATTCTCAGACTTGAAAACAAAAGCATAGCAACATGAAGAAAATAGTGATTATTGACCATAAGCCTAGCAACAGCCTTCTCATTTACATGTAAATTTAAAAAAAGAGGCAAATCACCTTTATGTTTTTATATTATTAAATATAGCTATTCCAGTAAAACTTGAG
>PVKE010017261.1:0-30963 GCA_004027555.1 Craseonycteris thonglongyai
AACTGGGAGCTCCCCCAGTTCAGTTCTCTCTCTGTCTCTGTATCTCTCTCTCTCTCTCTCTGTCAAAAATAAATTAAAAACAACAACAACAACAACAAAAAGAACAGACTAGAAAGAATAAAAATAGAATTAAATTTAAGGAAATTTAATAAACGATAAAGGTGACCTTTTAAATCATACAGAAAAAGATTAGTCCAAAACTGATGGGAAAACTGGGTAGCAATCTAAAAAACTAAAGTTAGATTCTGACCTCACACTTTATATCCAACCAAACAGAGCAAAGCCAGATAAATAATAGATATAAATATAAAAAAATAAAATAAAACCATAAAATACAAAATAATGTTCTGAGAATTTTTTAAATTTTATAATTTTGGAATGGGAAAGTCATGGTATATATGACATAAATCCAGAAACTATAAAAGAAAGAATTCATAAATTTGACTATGTAAAATTATTATATATCTGTATAGTGTAAACATAAAGAAAGGATAAATGACAATTTGGGAAAAATATTTGTCACTTTTGCTACAGATAAAGGTTTATCTCTTTAAAATATGGCTATCTCCAGCCCAACAGAAAAATGGGCAAAAATGTAAAAAGTTGACAGAAAAAAAAGACAAACCCTCCCCAGTAAATAAATCTATACTAGGGGAAGCCAGGATGGCTCAGTGGGTTAAGTGCTCACTTTGTAACCCCGGGGTTGAGGATCGAGTCCTAGTCCTGGCCCCAGCCTCTGCAGACCCATATGCTGAACTAGGGTGTGCTGCCCATGTGAGAAGCCCCTAGTTCAAATCCCAGCTCTCAAGGGGCATGCCTCCCATGCAGAAGGCACCCAGCCCCGTTCATGCCCTGCACAGCCTCCACCCACCCATGTGGAACAAACCATGTCAAAACTGATGACATACTACTATGGAGACTGCTCTTGGCCCTTCCCCTTCTCTCTGTCTTTCTCTGTCTTTGTCTCTCTCTCTCTCTGCCAAAGACAATGGAATAAATCTTTAAAAAATAAAAATAAATAAATCTATACTAAAAATGTATTAGACTCACTTATGATATGGAAAATACAAATTTAAATTACAAAGAGATAGATTTTGCACCTATCCTATTAGCAAAATTCAGGAAGTTTGATAACATGTTGTATTAGTAAAGGTGCAGAGAAATTAGGTAGCTCTGACTTAGCTGGTGGGAATATAAATTTGTACAAATTCCACAAAGGGGAAATTGGCAATATCTCTCACAATTGCAAATTCCCATATGCTAAATGCCTAGTAATTTCCACCTCTAGATATTAACCCTACAAATAAAGTGTAAAGACAATGCATTTACAAGAATATTTATTGCACATTGTTTATAATAGTAAAGCATTAGAAACAACATCAATGTCCATAAATAATGAAGTAGTCAATTATTGGTTAAATAATTAATGCTTCATCTATAAAATCTAATACTTTGTGGATATCAAAAGAATGAGACAGTTGCTATATGGGCACTGAAAAGGAATGATCTCACAAATAAAGTGTAAATAACCAAGATATAGAGCAGGATATACACTATACTCATATGCATGTATACATATGTATATACACATGTACATGTATCTATGTACTCATATATATGTAACTATTTATGTATATGAACATAGTGTGAGTAGAAACACATATATACACTCTAGAAAACAAAGTATATAAACACTATGTACAAAAACTGTAAAAAAAATCTGTATTTGTGCTGCTATGTCGATTGTCTTTAGACACATACATAAGGAATTGGTTAACATCGGTTGTCCCAAGGGAGAGAAACAGTGCTTGGGGGGACACTTTTGGTCATGTGTTAGAATTATTGTTAATTGTCAAATAAGGATGGCAATTACAAGGATATAAAAGAGAAATGGCTTATTTCATAACAATCAAGATAATTTAGTGCTTTACCACCAGAATTCAAAAATTATTTTAGTACTTCAACGTTTGTGGCGAGAATGTTGTGTAAAACTCCTCCCCTACCCCACTCACCAATTCATAGACCAAATAAGGGCTGACGACCTCACGGATCCTAAACATTTCCTCTGAAAGGCGATCAATGTCCCCTGCCTGGCCATTAAATAGATTTTGAAAAACTCTTCAATCCCTATCACTCTCGCATCCTTATTTCGTTCCTCAAATTTGCCCTCAGTTGGGAATTGTGCAGGCGACTGTGATTCCGTTGTGTTTTCCACTCATTTGAAGGGCCCCATCCATCAACATCTCTAGGCCTTTTCTGATGCAATGTAGCTTATTCTTTGTCTTTCTTAAAAACTGAATGGCTGTTAAATTATCCATTTATCTTCCTTCAGATTTTCTATTCAGTTTCTCAGGCCCTCTCAAGGCTGTCTTTTCTATCTTGTTTGCTGTCTTTTCATTCCATTTCCCCCGTTCTTGGAGGTGTTTTTGTTTACCATGCTGTCTTTCAAAACAAACTCCTTGGCTCAGTCTGCTTTCTGTTTCTTTGAAATCTACATTCAAGTTTTGTCCCATTGAAAACTTTGAAATACTAAGTTTCAATTTTTACACGTATATGTCAGAAAGTAGTAAGACAAACCCTAACAAAAAGTTGGAAGTCTTGGTTCTAAAACTAACTTTGCCGCTATCAAGTCCGGTCACAAGTGGTCTTTCAAGGTTTTGCTTCCTCACCTACAGATGACCTGCCAGTTCGCTTCTGATAAGACATTTTGGTATTAATATATTATGTTTCTTCTGTTTAAGGTGACTCAACATAGACATGAGCTTTATGTACTGCTAATGGCTGCACACATGTTATCTTAGATGGCAGTAGGTTGTAGTGGTGAGGAGCTCAGGAGCAGAAAGAATCTAAGTTACTTAATATCTACGTACAAGTTATAGGAACTCTCCAGCCTCAGTCTTCACCTCTGGAAAGGGGAATAACAATAGTATGTACATTTCAATTGCTAAAAGAATTAATTCAGATAGTGCTGGGAAGTTAGTCTGGATCTAGGCACAGGGTAAGTGCTCAAGAAATGTTGTTGTAGACCCACCACATCTTAATGAGAGGCAGTTTGGCTGCTTTTATCCAAATTTACAAGAGGCTACTGAAGCTGAGAGAGCATATTAGTAATGATAACTGATCATGATTCACATGTATGGAGTCATTTAACATTATAAGGTATAATGTTCAAGCATTTCCACATACTTCATTGCCCTTAGGTTCAGACTCTTGGAAAGACTGATAATAACTACTGTCATTCCATTTGCTCCAAGAAGAAAGTCGCTTTTTAAGGCCAGAGACCATAAAAAAGTAGCAGAGTGGAGTTTCTTTCCATCAAACCTGACCCAGCGGTGATCACCATAAAAAGAAAGCCGAGGATACCCAGCATTAGGGTTTCGGAACGTGGAGGCAGATTTAGAAGAGGTCGCCCATGGAAACACTCAGCCCGCACTGCCTCATGTGAGGTCTCTTCTCTTTTCCTCTGACTCTTCTCTTCTGGCTCTGTTTCGTTCTTTGCTTTCCTAGTTAGATTTTCCAGCTATTCAGACCTTCAGACCTTAGAGCACTAAGATCATATATGACATATGAAGTCAAGGTAGCCTGACCAGATATACTGTTTTAAATGGGACTGAAAACAACAGTACTGTCCCCTTTCAAATGGTACATATGTTCAGCCTAACCAGGGCTTGGAGAGTAATTCTTGCTTTTCGGTTATTTTATGGTTCTGTAGTTTAGCCTTCCCTTTGCTGGGAGGAGGCATTGGTCCACACGCTGAAACTCCTAATTTACTGGGGCGTTTCTGAGTAGCAAGTCTAACCTCCCTACTTTCTCAACTGTGAAATAAAGACTGAAATGCTAACGCCTGCCACGGGGCAACTTAGCAATGGTATTTTCAGGGCACGGTAAAAACACAAGATGCAGAGAGAACACAAAGTCTTCCCCGTAGCAATGTAATGACCCACTCCTTCCAGGTCTGTCACTCGCTCACACTGGTTCTGTTGATGAGACGGCCCGTGGGTCCCTTAGCAGCTGAGTAACCACTTCTGTGGCTGTTCCAGCTTGGATGAGGGTGCAGGTTGTGGCACTGAGTGTGGTTGAATAACCACCACAATGAATGCAAATAAGCACAAGGTGCTAATAAGGGAAAATGCCCAGGGTCCCAGAGGCGGGATATCTATCTCCTGGGGAACAAGGAGAGGTTTTGCAGGAGCTTGACATCTGAGCAGATTCCTAGAGTAAAAGTTGGATTTGCTGCAGGGGAAGAGGGAAAGGTAGGCCTGGAGGAAAGAGCTGATGAGAGGAGGTACGAGGGTGTGGCACATTAGTTATATAAGTGATGAGAAGCCAACAGAAAGGAGCACTAATGGGGCAGCAATTTGGGGAATGGCGAGTGGCCAGTTCTGTCAAGAGCAGAAGGTACAAAGGAAGTGGGGGAGTGGAGGGGAGAGTAGGTGAGCATGGGAAAGCCAAAAGTACGAACTTAGATTTTTTCACTCTAGTAATGGAAGGCAGGGTCTGAAGTACCCACAGTCAGGTCTGCTTTCAGAACCTAGTATTAACGTGGGTAATGAGCTTGACATGTAATGTTAATCTGGGGAGAGGCTGCCGAGCATGATGAGCATGACGACTCTGAGTAAAGGCAGGTCGCAGTGGAGACAGAGTCAGGACACAGGGGACTCAGAGGAGTGACAACTCAAAATGGAGAAAACAACAGAGAAGAAAAAAAACCAACAACCCACGTATTTGGTCTTGTTTTATAACATATTTCTTATCTTTTTTGATGATACAGGAGGATGAGTGGATACACAAGTGAAGTCCATCCACCATGTTTTAATGGCAACATCAACGCACTTTACAGGTGAAAGTATTACATCAAGAATGACTTGACATAAAATGTTTATAAAAATTTTCTGTAGTTACCAGCTAAACAGTCTATTAGCCCATTCAGTCTTCTAGGACTTGCTTTCCCTAGAATCTCTACTCAGGTCTCTGTATTCTTGTCCCTGAAAGATTTTTAGGTTTATTTTACAAAGGTAGAGCACTGCTGAGCAAAATGAAATTGTGTTTCACTTTCTTAGGGCGATATAGCTGGGAAAAGCAGCAAAGTAAGACTGCGAGCACTTGGCTTTGAAATTCTGGCTCTGCTATGCATTAACAGCTTCACTCTGATTGAGTCCATTACGGTAACTTCTTTAGGTTTCAGTTTCCTCATATGTAAAAACTTAGGTCATTAGACATTATGCACTCCAGAACGAAGTGTTTTCTTCCTTCACAGAGTTAGGGTCAAATTTAATTGTGTAGATTGCACCTTGCAAACTTTAAAATGTAAGCCCTGATCCAGGGGCAAATAGTCAGTATTCAATAAATGTCTGCTTACTGAAAACATATGTTTAAGGAAACCCTTGTCTCTATAGGACTCCGATACTTAACTTCTTTTCCAGAAACTCACAGAAACAGAAGCCTCTAACTTCGAGACTTTGGCTAAGAGACTCAACTGTTGGGCTGCCATATTGGTTATCGCATGAGGTGCAGAGCCTGGCTTTCTCTGATCACATTATCATATAGCATCTGCTTGCTAAAAGGGGGCAATATGACTTGAGTGATTTATTTAATGTTTTTACAGCTGCACCTCAGATAATTAAATGTAAAAGTGGTGATAGCTCAGGATTCAGGCAGTGCCTTCTCGAATTCACTTAGAAAATATTGACAATGGTACAGAAGATCATTTGGCAACAGAATAGTAAGAATGCTTTGTTTATCCTCACTTCCCTGGAGCTCAAACAATGCTGACCCTCCAACTGAACATTAAAGTGCAGAAATTTTGAAGAAGCACTTACGGTGCAAAGAACAATCTTTAAAAGAGGTCTCTGGTAGAACTGGAATGTAACTTAAGACAACATTCCAAACCTTGTATGGACTTAGGGTTAAGTGACTTCTAGTTTCATAATTTCAAAGCAGAAACACTTTTAAAAAGAGTTATTTATGCTGATCAGCTGGATAAGGAAAAGTACCAGTAGATCTTGTCTTAAATTTCACTTTCAAAAGCCTTAGTGTGTATAAAGGTATTAACATTTTTCCCCCACCAGATTCCAGCATTTTAATATGGATCCCATGATGGTAGTTTTGAGCTCATAAAATGCATATGAACAGGATTAAATTAAGTGCTATTGTATAAAGAAGACCTTTTTTTTTTTTTAACTTGCACAAAGTAAAACCAATTGAAGTTCATTTTATTTATAAAAAAATGTACACAGAGCTGTTTGCTTTATCAAGTAAAACTTATTTTTTGGAAGTGGAAAATTTACTACAAAATTAAGCATCCTGGCATGTCAGGTATTCAGGAAGAACTTGGAGGTCTAGCCAAGGGTGGGAGGTGCCTTTGTATGCTACATATCACGTACAATGCAGAAAGTGACATGAACTTCTGTACGCTATTAATGAGCTCTCTCTGCTATTCAGTGTGCTGCTACACAGCACACTATTATTTATGTTTGTATTGATAACTGTTAGGTATTGTAGGATCTGAAGTCTTCTAAGTCAAAGGAAGACTAATTTTAATCATGACAAACTTGGTGTACTTGATTGTATTATAATTTGTTGAAATCATGTATACAATAGATAATATAATTTCTTGAAATTTATGTATACATACTACCCATCTCTATTAATGTCAATATTCACATAAGCAGAAGACTACATTTTCTGGCAGTGCTAAATAAAGGAAATTTTCAAGTATTTCCTAGTTGAAAAAGTCAAAGTCCTGAAAAATTCAGGGCTATAATCTGGTCTTTTACATTTAGAATTAAGGGCCAATTGAACCACAATAAGAACTAAACCACTTTCTAAAAAGATATCATAGACCATATACTCGAGATTATGGGCATAAATATAATGGCACATACTCTTATAAAAGGTTTTATATATTTATAGATGATAATTTAAAATGACATTATAACCCAACATTATACATTCATTCCACTGCTTATAATTAATTCTGCAATACTGCATCCCATCATTCATTTTTCTGTTTCTTCATTGATTTGTTCAACAAATATTTACTGAGTAGTCTGAATATGCTAGGCACCACGAAACTAGTCTAGTGTGGAAAAGAGACAGACAGGCAGAGACATAATCACTGTACAGAATGTTATGAGTGACTATGAAGAGATGAATAGAGGGCTGTAGAAACGTTGAAGGGGAGGAACGTTTAACAGAGGAGATGATAGTTTGGGCTGCTGTCTTCCTGGCAGAGAGAAGAGGGAAAAAGGCTTAAGCAAAGGGAAGATGGACCAAAGAGTGAGTGCATAAGCGAGGATGTGGGCAGAGTGACAGGAGATGAAGCAAGAGGTAGAGGCCTTGTACAAGGAGGCCCTGGCATGCTAAACTAAGAATTCTGGAAGGACCGTATAGATGGTGCTAGTAACCTGAAGTTTTAAAAGCAGGGGTGGGGGTGCCATGACCCAATTTTATTTTATTTTTTTAAGGAAGGTTATTTTAGCAAGAGTTTGGGAGACAAACTATAGTGAAGAGGCCTATAAATTACATGAAACTGACACTTTTGAATGTGTGTATTTCTCTTCTAGTCACATTGGACTAACAGTACATAGAAAATTTTGAAGGTTTACTTCAAATTTAAATAGGTTTTACTACCAGCCCTCATATTTGGGTATAGTATGTATAACAAGGTCAATATTTAAAAACACTAAACCAGTGTATTTTCATTCTGCTTGAATCGTGATGCCACCCAGTGACTCAGTAGACTTCCCTCCTTTGGGCAAGTGGTGGTTCCTGGCTAGAAACAGCACGCTGTCCTCACTCAACTTTGGCAGGTTTGTGTGGTGAGAAAGGGGATTTCTAAATTCCGGGTCTCTCCTTCACCTATTAAGAACCAAGGGGAAGCCAGGATGGCTCAGTGGGTTAAGTGCTCACTTTGCAGCACCGGGTACCCAGGATCGAATCCCAGCCCTGGCCCATGTGGACCCATGTGCTGAACTGGGGTGTGCCCCCAGTTCAGTTCTCTCTCTGTCTCTGTATCTCTCTCTCTCTCTCTCTGTCAAAAACAATAAAAATTTTTTAAAAATAAAAATTTTTAAAAATGAACCAAGGCTGGCTAAGTCAGATCATCCAGTTTCATTATACTCCAAAGCTCCAGCACAGAGGAAACCGTATAAGGGTAGTTCCCCTCTGCGATGGGAAAGGACATTTTAAAACCTTCCACTGGTGGTGAGAGAGGGAGAATGACTTTGGAGGAGAGTGTCCAGGCTCAATATTCCTTGGGGTCAAAGCCTGGGGGAGGAGGTAGGATTTGTATCTTGAATCTCTGAGCCTAATTCAGGAAAATGACAGAATTTTTCTAGAACAAGTTAGTGTTACCTAAATAGCATATTAGAAAGGACTGAGGACATTGTGTGGACAGCAGGATAAAGAGAAAGTAGCTAGGAGTTCCTGGTAGTCCCACAGGGCTGAGCAAATGGCAAGAGAGCCAGATGACTAGAACTGCCTGGGAAGCTGGTGGGGCGTGCCCTGAGGCTACTCCAAGGACCAAGGAATTTCAGCAGCCAGACCTGCTGGTCAAAGTGCTCATCATGTCCACATCCACACTGACACAAAAGACAGCATGGTATCAAACACAGAGTCATCCCGACACTGATCAGCCGCCTCTTCATGAACTCAGGAAGACCCACAGGCAGAATGTGTACTTGCATCCTTCTCCCCGTGGTCAAAGAATGGCTCAAGGAAAGGTGAGCTCTCCTGACACCTAAATGTTAGCTGGGGAGAAGAAATAGCTCTCATTGGGAATAATTCACAGTTCAGTCCTCTCAAAGGCCTGTTTTAACCAGAAGAGATTGAGATACTTCAATTGTCAAGTGTAAGTATTAGTCCCTGAATGCACCTCCATCACCAAGAAAATATGGAGTAAGATAAATAAATTACAGAGAATATAGGTTATTTCACTCCTTCCTTCCTCCCTCTTTCCCCCTCCCCCTTTCTTCCTTCTTAAGTTTTCTAAGTTATATATGATGTCATTCCATATATGTCCCTGGTTTATAAGGACAAGTAAGGAATTAGTCCCAACTATTTCTTCCTCTCATTCATAAGAATTCTAAGTGTTGTATAGAGAAAACATTTATAGGAAACTGACTTTGATAGTATCCACTTTTTTAAGCATCTGACAAAATTGTTCTTCTTCCTACCCATATCCTATTCTTTGTAGGCTTTTAAGAGGACATATGTTATAGTTTAGTCACTTAGTAGTTCATTACTTATTCTTTTTATAATTAAAAAAAATGAACACAAGGCATGAACCATCTGGGGAACACTGAGTTGTTTTTAAGGTATTTCTATTGATATCCAGAAAAACTTTCTTGGGGTAGTCCCTTACATCTTTCTTTTCAGTCTATCAATTCTAATGCTCAGTTTCTACAATATAAACTATATTTTAAAGATTATTTTCCCTCCTTTCCAGAAAGCATATTAATAATTGCATCAGGTGGAATATATTTTCCAAAACAACCATTACAACTGAAGGCAGAAAAAAAAATCAAAAGTTACTATAATTGTAACATCAGAAGCCCAGCCTGTTGCAGAAGCCCTGTGATATTTTTATAAAGGGGCAATACTCTTGTCAAACCTCTTCTTTGAATGGAGAGAGAGAATGACTGGCCTGATCCCATCCAGGTAAAGTTCTTTCACATAATCTGAACAAATCCACTCCAAAATCAAGAGCCAGTTTGGCATGAGCTGAAACTATGATGATGTTCATGGAAAAATTAAAGCCCTCAATCCTTAACCAACAGAAGATTTATAATGCTTCTGTGTATCATTGAAATTCTAGGGATGGTGAGGTTTGATTAAGTGGAGAATGAAAATAAAGGGCAAAAACTTAGCTTGCTACCGCACAGAGAAGCTCAGTGTGAAGCTATGTCACCAGGTTTCTGTTTATCCCTAAGGCTGGTGCAGCAATGACTTTAAAATTTGATGTGTCTTTTTTTCCCAATTCTTTCTTGTTCTTTTTTTTTCTTTCTATGTTTCTCTCTCTATAAGGATGTTGAGCAGCAGGCTAATGGGTCCCCAGTAGGGTGCGAAGACAGCAGAAAGCATGGGAATCAGATGTCAACTATTCCTCCAAGATACCCCGCTAGGACAGAGCTAACTAAGCACGGCTTTAGTCCTCTCTGAGGGCACATGCTTCGCTGGTTCCATGCCCACACCCGACTTTTTATATGCTTCCTCATTAAAATGCTGTCACAGATAAATCATGACTTCTGCCTATTAGGACCATTTTCTACTTTAAAAAAAAAAAATGTTTGGAACTTTAAGACAAAATGATGAGCAAGTTCTAAAGAATTACATAGGTACTCATCTATAAACACATCATATTTCCCTATTCTGTAACTACCTGTGGATCTGGGACTGTTCTTTGCAGGTTCCTTCCTTACCCACTGCTTTGCTGCGATATTTTTATATACTTTCTTTTAGTCACTTTCAGTTAATCACTAGATTACTGGAGGTAACTTCCTAATGAATAGATTTGGGGGGAGAAAGGGTTTTCATAGTTTTACCTCCACAAACTCACACAACGACTAGAAACTGAAGTTGTCACAGAGATGAGAGTGTCCATTTTAAATGTAATGGGCATCCAAAATGAACCGGTGTACTTTTGAGAGTTCCCACCTCAGCACACAAATAAGTAGCACATCAGTACCTGAGAGCAGTGCACCCCAAGGGTTCCAGCTGTCTATGCAAGCAACTTTGGGCTCTCCATGAGGCTTCTTACCACCCAAACCTGCCCCACCTTCAGGTCAGGACCCTGACCATTAAAAAGGGACATTCTTTGTCTCATGTGTGCTAGTCTCTATCCTTCTGCCCAGACTGTCTTAGCAAGGCCACAATGAATTTTCCTGCTCTATCATTCAGACCATGTCATTTCAGACCAATCACATTTGGAATTCCTGCCACCTGTATACGTTCCCTTTTGCCTTTTATCTCGCAGACTCTTTATTATTGCATCTTTATGTTCAAAACCCCAATGGCTTTTCCATACAACCCGAGTTCCTGCAGACCTTTTGCTTCTGTGACTAGTGTCACATCAGTGACTGTCCTTGCTTGGTGAGTAATTTCCTCAAGATTTTGTCTTTGCACTAATGGTGATTCCTGTCCGCTGACTGATCCAATTTTAGCTCTGAAGCACCAACAGTTAATGAGCAGTAATAAAAAACCCACTGTGAGAGATGGAACAAAACGGGGACCACATTTAGAGAGGATACGTAATATCACTCTACAAAGTTTCAGTTTGTGGGCTCTTTGAAATGTGCGCTTCCAAACCTCACAAAGCCAGAAGCCGGGATGGCTCAGTGGGTTAAGCGCTCACTTTGCAGCGCTGAGGACCGAGGATCAAATCCCGACCCTGGCCCATGCGGAACCATATGCTGAACTGGGGGCTCCCCCAGTTCAGTTTTCTCTCTGTCTCTGTATCTCTCTCTCTCTCTCTGTCAAAATAAATAAATAAATAAAAATATATTAAAAAAAAACAAATAACCTTGCAAAGTACAATTTGAAAATGAAATCCATGAGGTAATTTTATTTTTTTATACATATATATTTTTATTTATTTATTTATTTATTTTTATTTTTGACAGAGAGAGAGATACAGAGACAGAGACAGAGAGAGAACTGAACTGGGGGAGCTCCCAGCTCAGCATATGGTTCCACATGGGCTGGAGCCGGGACCCGATCCCCGGTCCCCGGCGCTTCAAAGTGAGCGCTTAACCCACTGAGCCATCCCGGCTTCCCCATGAGGTAATTTTAAAAAGTGATGATAAGGAATTGGAAAAAGAACATGATCTTAATGCATTGTTAACTGAGAAGATAGAGCAGCAGGTATAAATATGAACTTTTATATGCACAGCTCCTTCCACATGCCTCTTTATAGTGCCATGGCTCTCCCCACTTAGTTTACTAAAAAAATATTATACAACCATCCAGCAGAGGTGGAATGGAGTGGTACAAAGGCCATTATACCAAAACCAAGGCCCCGGATGAGCAAAAACACAACTCTCATTTGGTGAGAGTGTCACTTAACATTTCTGTATGTTGATTTCCTGTGGATAAAAATAGCAGGTGTATCTAACATCGCAGATAAGTAGTAAAGTAAAACAGATGTGAAAAGTCAGAATGATAGAGAATGTGATGTGTTACTCCCTAAATTTAGAAAATTGCAATTTTCAGGTTAGATTCAAGTAACTCTCTTTGGAACCTGAAGATTTCAAACTATTCAATACGAAGTAGAAGATAAGCCCAAGGGATTATGAATCAGTAACGAAACAATAAAATTAACATGGAAAAGCGCATGAGAGTCATTTCCAGCATTTACTATAATCACATAGAAAGGGTGTGTTGACTTTTGGCTCATTCCAAAGTAGTTTTACAAACTAGCACCCCAAAATTTGTCAGCTCCACAAATACATGTCTTCATCCTCCTAAGCTTTACCTACATAAAAGGAATTTATTTATTTATTTATTTTTTTTCTAAAAATTTGTTTTTATTGTTTTTGACAGAGACAGAGAGAGAAAGAGACAGAGAGAGAGACAGAGAAGGGGGAGGGCCCAGAGCAGTCTCCGTAGTTGTATGTCATCAGTTTTCAACATGGCTTCATTCCACACAGGTGGGCGGGGACCACACAGGGCAGAAACTGGGTCTGGGGCCTCCAGCATGGGAGACACACCTCCTCGAGCCAGGGGTCGAGTCAGGGGGCGAGAACCAAACTGGGGCCCTCCCACATGGAGGCAAGCCCCAGTTCAGCATATGGATTTGCACAAGCCGGGGCTGGGATTTGATTATAAAAGGAATTTATTAATTGCAAGAATAGTTTATACATCACATTTATTGCCTAAAGGTGCACAGGACACTGAATAACATAAAAAAAGTGCAGCATGTATTGTGAAAGTCAGTTTAGCAAAGTAAGGTACACCTGACCCAACATCTGTGGGCTTGACCCATGGCAGCTCTGCTTCTTCAGACACCAGGATGGAGGATGGAGGCGCGGACAGGAAGGAAAGAGAGTCAAGGCTCCTCTTATAATAAAGGGTACATTGCTCTTGATTTTTTCCCATCAGCTCTTTCATTATTATATAAAAGAAAATTATATTCCATAACTAAAATAATCTACTTTAGGTTATTTTAAACTCTGATTTTATTCTATCGTGTACTTAATGGATAACATAAAACAAAAAATGAAAGTACTTTTATTATTTATAATCATTAAAATATTACATTTTCATCTTCAAGAGAGTATTCTAAATGTTTTCATTTTTTAATTAAAAAAAAATTTTTTTTATGGGCAACGTGACAGGGCTCAGCAGTTCAAAAAAGTGCTAAAAACAAAGTGGTAGATAAGCTTGAAACTTAATGGTTGTGAGGTCTTTAAAAAACAATACTGTGTTTTTAATGGAGTTACACAGAGTGAGAAAGTAAAGCAGTTTTGCTTTCCCTGCATGTGTTTCTCATTTGAAGTTAGAAAAGAAGTTCAGTCTGATTGAGCTAGGTGGGGGGTAAAGAACTCGCCAGGTTTTATACATGAAAGCAAATGCTTAGAAGTAGAATTAAAAGCCAAAGCACACTAAACTGTTGGAGCTAACTGGTGCCAGCCCTAATCTGTGCTCAAAAAGTGGAGTGTTGAACATTCCAAGCTGATGACACTTGTCTCCTTGCCAGGAGCCGGTCACAAACACCAAGCAGCAGAGCTAGAAAACACGAGTGCATTTTTCACTCAGAAGTCAGTGGTAGGCATTTCTCTCCTGCATCTCAGAGAGGCGGGTTTTTAAGATAGAAGGTGCTTCACCAAACTCCATGGCTCAGAGCATGGGGTCAGAACAGAAAGCCAGGATTCATGAAATTCTCGTGTCTCACGATATTAATAAAAGTAAAAGGAAAATTGTAGAAAAAATGAAAAAAGGTTTCCATGGTCACATGTTTGAGAACTTCAGAGTTAATCAAGGTTAAACATATTTCTTTCCTGAAGGACTTCTCTGAGCCTTCATTCAGCATTCTGATGTGCAGGGCAGTTTCCCTACTTATCGGGCCTGAGAGCTTTTTGAAGAGATACCTTTTAGACTGAGGCTGGATACTTGTGTACCATGGGGCACAGTTTGGGAAACACTGAGAAAAACATTATTAGCCCTGACATACAGTTGAGGGAGTTGAGGCCCATGGAGAACGCAGGTCTCTGCCCTTCTAGTGCCAACTTATCCCAGGGGAAGGTCAGAAATCCAAGAAAAGATCAACTGTAAATATAGTTCTTAGAAACATACCGTATTTTTCCGTGTATAAGGTGATACTTTGGTCTAAGATTGTTAGATGAAAAATTGGGGGTCACCTTATACATGGGAATAACCTGTGCATTGATTTCTTAACATTGGGTGAGAATGGTAGGGGTTGTTTTATACATGAGGGTGTCATATACTTGGGAAAATGCAGTATACTCATATACCCCAAAGGGTCTCCGAAAACTAAAATTTCTGAAAGTACAGTATGCACACTCTTCTGGCTCAGCCCCTCCCAGAGCATGAATGAGTACCTGATACAAAGGCATGCAGATGCTATCAATCCACTCCAGCTGCAACCGAGGCAGCTCATCTTTCCGGTTCCGATCAAAAATCGCCTAGAATGAGGAGGAGAAACTTGCTTTAATACGCGGGAGTCTTTTACAAGTGCTTTGTCAAACACTTTGCCACAATGACTCAATTTTTACCAACTGAACACTTCACAAATCACAATCGATCTTTACATGTACTTCCTTGTCCTTCATCTATTAAGAGAAATAAAGTATTTTCACCTCTTTTTATGAGATTTCTAAGTGAATTTATTTGAACTTTATAGCATGCAACTCCTTGGGGACAAAATGTCTTCAGGTATAGGAACCTGCCACTAAATCAAGCCATCTAGTCACTGGGAATTGGGTACAAGTACAAGTCAGGGGGAAGGGGATATGTTTTATTAACAGAAAAATAATGCAGGTTCTTCATTTTTATAATGAAAGAGGGTAGGATAAGATCCTTAAAAGCAATCTCATTTTAGAAAGAAATAATTTGTCTTAATTTTTCAGGCTGAGGTGTTGGTTTGGCAATTCTGTGTGTTTTTCAATAAGATTCTGTCTGTCAATAAGTTCCTAATTTTTTATCCATCATTGGGTGGATGATGGTGGAAGGTACCCCTGTCTCCTCATTCCCAGCCTTTAAACTTTATACTATTATAATATTTGGGAACTTTAGGCATATATTTGAGAGAAAGAAGTGACATAGCTGTTGGGCAGACCCAGAATGAGGAACGATCAGTTGAAAATGGAGGGTGACAGTGGATTCCTTGCACAAATGCTGCCAGTTCTTTCCCAATGGAAATGTCCCTCCCTTTGTTCTTCAGGACTAAGGCCAGGGTACAAGAAGCTACCGACTTTGCCCTACTTTATTGTCTTTCTTCTACATAAAAGGTGACATCTGCATCATTCTGTCATTCACACAGGTCATGAGGGCAGATTCAAGACATCCCATTGCCATTTTATCATTCATAGTATTTGCTTCACCCCTTCCCCCCCCCCCCCCCCCCCCCCCCCCCCCCCCCCCCCCGCCCACAATCTTAAAAAAGTCCCTCTAATATTCCTTGTAGTACTTGTTTGTTGGTGAGGTCCTTCAGCTTTTTCTTGTCTGGGAAGATATCTGTGCTTCAATTTTGAATGAAGCCTTGCTGAATACAGTAATCTTGGTTGTAGATCCTTGGTTCTTACCATGTTGAATAGTTTCTGCCAGTCCTTTCTGGCCTACAAAGTTTCTGTTGAGAAATCCACTGACAGTTGTATGGGTGCTCTCTTCTAAGTTATTACTTGTCTTTCTCTTGCTGTTTTTAATATTCTCTCTTTGTCTTTAATTTTTGGCATTTTAATCATGATGTGTCTTTGTGTAGGCCTGTTTGTGTTCATCTTATTTGGGATACTCCATGCTTCCTGGGCTTGTATGTCTATTTTCTTTGCCAAGTTAGGGTAACTTTCAATTCTTATTTCTTCAAATAAGTTCTTGTTGTTTCTCGTCCCCTTCTGGTATTCCTATAAAGTGAATGTTGTTACGCTTGCTATTGCCCCAGAGGAATCTGAAGTTATCCTCAGTATTTTTGGATTCCTTTTCTTTTTGTTGTTCTGTTGGGTGTTTTCTGCTACTTTTTCTTCCAAATCACTGATTTGGGCCTCAGTTTCATGTAATTCAGTGATCCCTTCTATTCCATTCTTCATTTCAGTTATTGCAATCTTTAACTCTGCCTGTGTTTTTTGTTTGTTTGTTTGTTTGTTTGTTTTGAATGATTTCTATGTTCTTCTGTATGCTTGCTAATAACTCTCTGTTGAAATTTTCACCAAATTCCTTGAACATTCTATAACCACTGTTTTGAGCTCTGCCTCTGATAGGTTGTCTCCATTTCTTTTTTACTGTGATTTTTCTGTTTTTCTTTCTTTTGAGCTGTACTCCTTTGATTCCTCACCTGGCAGCCTCTCTGTAGATATTATGCTCTTTAAGTTGACTCTCACTACAGTGGTTTCTTCTGGGGCTCACTGCAAATGCCTGGTGGAGGTGGGAGGATGCAGGTCTGAAAGAGCAGGTAGGGGGAGGGCAACCAGTGCCTTTGTTTTCTGCCTAGAGCTGCAGGCCACACTTACTGTGCAGGTTTACGCTTTTCTGTATCTGGTGTGTGCTGCAGTCTCTGCCCTGAGTTTAGGGATCCGTTGTTCTTTATGCGGCTCCCTCAGACAGGACTGCTCTTGGCCAAAGAAGCACATTCACAGCCTTTTCTCTCCTTCTCTTTCCCAAGCCAGAGAGGTTGGGCTGTGGTTTCCCACTGCCCTCATCACTCCACCTCCTCTCAGAACAAGAGTGAATTGGAGTTGTGGCATCTTGTGACACCCTATCTACACCTCTTGGGGGCCAAAGTGAGGTCTGGTTGCAGCGTCTCACAGACCCAGCCTCTGGACCTCCCTTTTCTCTGTCCTGCAGACCGAGTACTGTGTGAATGCTCACCCACCACCTTCTTCTTCCTCCCCCTGCACATGCAGAGTTCCAAGCAGGGGTCTGCGTCCCCACCTCTGCACTCCCCTTTCTCTCCTCCTCAGTTTGCCACTCTTTGCCCACCTGCAGGTACTCCAATGTGATGAGTGAGTCTCTTTGCTATGTTTTTTAGTTGCATAAGGAATGCTTTGCTGACTTATAGTTGTTTTATTTGTTGTAACCCACAGGGGAGTTTTCCAGGAGTATGTATGTCTCTTACGCTGCCATTTTCCAAGTCACAAAGTGATTAATTTTGACAAAGTCTAAGTTATCTATTTTATCTTTTGTCTCTTGTGCTTTTGGAATTGTACATAAGACACCATGGCCAAGTTTAATCCAGAAGATTTATACCTTGTTTTCTTCTAAAAATTTTATAGTATTAGCTCCAACATTTATGTCCATGATCCATTTTGAGGTTAATATGGGAGTATGATGAGAGATAGGAGTCCAACTTTATTTGTATGTGATAGCCTGTAGTCCCTGCACAAGACTATTTTTCCCCTATTGCATTGTCTTGACACCCTTGTCAAAAATCAGTTGACCATGACATTAAGAGTTATTTCTGGAGTAGTCACGTCCTAATAAATGTTTGATGAGTGAAAGTGTGAGAGAGTACACACTGTCCTATGCTTTATCTTTATATAGCATTTGGCATCTTATAATTGATTATTAGTGATTATTTAATCCCTATATTTTCCACCAGGTGACAAGCTTTCTGAGGGCCAGAAAGATGACATCTTGCTTATGGCTGGATGCACAATGCCCAGCTTCATACTTGGTACCTAGAGGTGCCCAAACATATTCTATGAACTGACTCTTAACTGATTGCACTACTAAGCATTTGGCTGTGGTACAGATCATCTTTCATCTCCATGAAGTTCCTCCAGTGGCCTTTAGGACCAGGACATCTGAAGGTGGCTCCTGGACAGTTCTCTCCCTCACTATCAAGAAATCATAGACACAGCAAGTGTCAATTCCGGGTGCCTGCATTTCTAGACATTTTTGAGAGGACTAATGAAGAATACCTCTGTCACAGCAGCCAGGACCCAGTCATCTGCCCTGTTAAGTTGCCTTTTGTGAGGAGAGAGTAGCATTTAGAGCTATCTTCCACCACGAGATCGATTTCGTTTACATCTTCAGAAACTGGGGCCTACCTGACCAGAGCCTGCACACACGGGCTTTTCAGTGCCGCACCCCTGCACCTGCCAGCTCCCCCACGCCGGCAATGGACTCATAGTCTTTTCATTTAATTAAATGACCTGTGGGATTGCTGCACTGTAAACCCTTCAGAGGATGCCTCTGAAACAGTTTTTTAAAGAAAGGAAAAGCTCTTTTATTTGAAAACAGATATACAGCTGAGAGAAATTTTGGTTTTACTAGGTTTTACACTTTAACTACATATTCTAATCTAGTATCTTTATTTTTATAAGCAAATTCAGTGACACCACCATAAAAGAATGAAGGCATGTTTTGAAAACAGTATAAATAGATGTTTCTTTGGAAACTAAAATAATTGGTGAGTGTTCCAATCTATGTAGTCTTCTGCCCTTTCATAGGTAAGCAACAAATGATGAATAGTCAAAATTAGTAAGACTGTCCAGTTTCAAATAGGTGAAACTATGTAAGGTAGGAGCTAGTTCTACTGCTTTCCCTTGCTATCAAATGTTAGCAAAAAAAGGTGTTGTTACACTTAAAGATCTTATAAATACCTTTAAATGTTCAAAACTCAGTTGATCTGTATCTTCATAAACAGATATTCTTGACAACTGACACATTTATTGAGCTTCATTGAATCTACTGTGCTGTGCCAGGCATTACAATACTTTGCACCATTCTTTTAGAGTCATTGGGTTTTTAGGTAACCATTCATTAGAAATAAAGAGGCTGCCCCCTCCTTGAGAGTGGTGACCAAGGCAATTATATCTTTTGTATCCTGATGAGTAAGAACAGCATCATCCTGAGCCTACAATACTTTCAAACAATATTTGGACAGATGAATCCACTATAAATAGCATTTCAATCAGCAGAACCTAGCTCCCCAGGCAAAGCTTTTCATTTTGCGAACAAAAAAGAAATGGAGACTTGAAATGATTTGCTTGTGAGATTTTGAAATGTTCAAAATTGGAAAATAAAATCTAGATTATCCATTATTTATGGCAGCTATCTGTTTTAGCTCCTCAAGTCTAGACAGCTCACCTTTAATTATTTTCTGTATTTTTATTCTAAAGTGGCCATTGATCACATCTGAAATGCCAGCACTGGGCTTTGAGTTATTCAGATGCCACTCTGCACAACCTCCCTTGTGCCTACTTGTTCCCCTGTGGGTGCTCAGGGAATTCTTGTTAAGTAGCTCATCACTCTTAATCAGAAGCCTGGAAATAAGAGTGTTTAGCATCTAAGTTTATCTAAAGTTTTGAACTTACAGGAGTGCTTCCTTAAATCCATTCTCAGTCTTTCCCATTTTCAAGTTAAGATTTGGAGTCATTTAAGATAAAATGTCATTCAAAAGAATAAACGTGCCATAATAAAAGGATGAACGTACCGAAGGAGTGAGTTTGAGTTCTGATCTCTCCCGATCTCCTTGTTCAAAAAATTCACTGGTTACAAGTTCAGCCACCTGAAACACATAACTATTTTAATTTATGGTTATGTGTAGTTTATCATGAGACTCAGAGTTTATTTATGGTTTATGTGTATGGCAATTATCTTCAACACAGATGATCTTTGAAAAAGATTATGAGGGAGTACATTAACCTTTTGTGTTTGAAGGTATTATAGAATTTAATCAATGAAACTTATTTCCTTTTAATCAGAAGTTGGGCAACGTATTTTTAGGTGCATGCCAATAGACAATTTCCAACAGTACAGCTTGCATATTTGAGATGAAGCACCTAGATTGCCACTCTCAAAGTAGGAAATGTTCTTATCCAGAAAAATGAAGCACATAACAACCTACTAATATTTGTTATTATAATATACTTAAAATAATTTAGCCCACTTTTGGTTATGTCCATGTTGATTCATTACATTGTTGAATACTTTTATCTTACCCTGGTTTAATCTTTTTTATTTTAAAGATTTATTTTATTGTTTTTGACAGAGACAGAGAGAAAAAGAGAAGGCGGAGGGCTCAGAACAGTCTCCATAGTTGTACATCATCTATGTCATCACTTTTCAACACAGTTTCATTCCACACAGGTGGGCGGGGGCCACGCAGCGTGGGAACTTCCCATATGGGAGGCATGCCCCCTTCAACCAGGGGCCGAACCAGGGTTGGGGGGCAAGAATCAAACTGGCCTCCCACATGGGAAGCACACCTCAGTTCAGCATATGGGTCCACACAGGCTGGGGCTGGGATTCAATGCTCGGTCCCCAGAGCTGCAAAGTGAGCGCTTAACCTGCTGAACCTCCTGGCTTCTCTGACTACTTTAATCTTGCCTGCACAAAAACTCCTTAATTGCGTTGCCCTACCAATATTTGTGCACACTCTGGAAGAAGTAATCCCAGGGCACACCCCTGCCTCCTACTGAAGCAATCAGTCAAGGAGCAGGACTAATGCTCCATTCACTGCTCAGACAATACTCTCCAGTATGTCACGATATAGTTTGAAGAATGTAATTTGCTCTTCACACTGTCTGAATCTATGTACTACAAGTGTTCATTTATGGTAGGTTCTAGTTGGTACAAGCACAATGGGATGGCTGGCTGTTCTACCCTACACTGTAGATGTTTTTTCCAATGAAAGGACCTGTATATTTCCACTTTTCAGTCATTAGTGCAAATGATTAGAAGCTACTGTTTCATCAGCCTAAAGAGACTTGTGTCTTTTCCAAGCCCTGTGCTTCTAAGGATAGATTTATGGGAAGCATATTGGTAGAACAGAGAAGTGTTGAACAGGTACTTTCAGCAACACTGTGTGTGCATCTGGGAGCTCTTTGAGATGAACTAGTTAGATTTATAAAATGTTAAAGGGCAGAAAAAAATTCTAGACAACTTTATGACAAGAAGATCTAGATCCCCAGACTTATCTTTTTCCTATTCCAGACTCTTATAAAGATGAGGTTCTCAGGCCTAGCAAAGACTAGAATAGTTTAATATTGGTCAAGGGCACAGAATCCAGATAATCTGCCTAAATGTATCTTTCAAGTGCTTTTGTTAACCATAAACCGTAGTCATTGATAAAATGTAAAAATATCACACACAGTGCACATACACATAACTGAGAGTAGCAAGTATAAAGTCATTTATAAAGAAATAGCAATAAAATATCTAGTCAGTTTGAATTTTAAGCATTTGAAAAGTTCAACAGCATTAAACATTTGAACTGACTCAGGACAAAGTGCAAAGTGCTTGGAAGAATCAAATGGAAGCTATGGCCAGTACATCCATAGTTAAAACTCTGAATTAATCAGGTGACTGGCAGGTTATTCTTTCAACTGGACAAAATGGCCCAGAGAAATGATTTAACAACATGGTTCTTACACTGGCACCTATTAGGCCCAAAGTACTAGGAATTAAGTCATGAGAAAGAATGAAAGACATATATATATATGCACATGTCTTTGTTCCTGAATATAAGAAAGCAAAGAAATATAGTAGATCTGGGGAAGCCAGGATAATTCAGTGGGTTAAGTGCTCGCTTTGCAGCCCAGGGACGAAGGATCAAATCCCGGACCCGGCCCGTGCGGACCCATATGCTGAACTGGGGAGTGCCCCCAGTTCGGTTCTCACTGGGGTGAGACCCCGGCCCAGTTCCTGTCCTGTGCAGCCTCGCACTCACCTGTGGAATGAAACTATGTGGAAAAACCAATGATGTGCAACTATGGAGACTATTCTGGGCCCTCCCCCTTCTGTCTGTCTCTGTATCTCTCTCTCTCTGTCAAAAACAATAAAAAAAAAAAGGAGAATGAGTCATATTTTTGTAGATTAAAGGGGCAAATTGTGGTAGTCATGTTTTCATCAACCCTTTCTGGCTTTCTACTTTTTGGGCATGTGGAAGGATTCTATGTTCTGGTTGGGTGGTTTTGTGACAAGTTCTTGCCAATGAATTGTTGTGGGAGTGGGGGTGGGGTATTTAATTGCCAGTGCAAGACCCACCAGGGCCTCTGCTGGAATGATCCAGATAGTGGCTCCTCCTTCAGCCCCTGTCCAGAACGAGAGTAAAGAGGGACTAGCTTACCCTGAATGCATGCATTAGGGGTGACTTGTTGGTCTAAGCCACTGTGATTTGGGGGTTGGTGATAACATCACCTATTCTGCTCACATATTTGTATCACTTAAACCTCTGACTGATGCCTCCTGCATGAAAAAGCATAAAGCACTGTGGAGAATGGAGGCTTTGGAGCCTGATCTGCTGAGATATGGATACCTCGTGCCACCAGCTACAAGCTGTCAGACCTCAGGCGACTTACCCTTCTAAGCCTCATTTGTTTCCATTTGTGAAATAGACATAATCACTGTATGCGTTTCCTAGGGCTGCCATAAGTTACCACAAACTTGATGTCTTAAAAGAACAGGGATGTATTCTCTCATAGTCCCGAAGGTCAGGAGTTTAACACAGCAGTTCACTGGACAGAAAGCAAGGTGTTGGCAGGGCTGCACTCCCTTGGGAGGCTCTAGGTGAGAACCCTGTTCTTTGCCCCTTGTGGTTGCTGATGGCTGCCAGCATTCCTTTTGGCTGCACCTCTCCCATCTCTGCCTCATCACACAGATTTCTATTCTTCTCAATGTGCAATCTCCCGTGCCTCTCTCTTATGATTGGATTTAGGGTCCACCTGGGGAATCCAGGATAATTGTGATGATAATGATAATGACAATGGTGGTTCTTAATCACACCTGCAAAGAGCCTCCCCCTCTCCCTTTTCCTTCTAAGGTAACATTTATAGATTCCAGGGGTTAAGACCTGATATCTTTGGGTGGCCACTGTTCAGCATACTACAGTAACTACACCTACCTCAAAGGGGGTTTTGAGGAGCTAAATGAGATAATACATAATAAGCAGTCATTTAATATTAGTTATTTATTTAATCAATATATATACATGATCATATGAATGTATCTTATTTCCCTAAAATGTCAAGTCTTAAGATACCAAGTTCCTATTTTAGACCCTGTAGTCCACATAGTATATGACCCATAAAACTTAAAGAGGTATTAACTTCAAATACTATCAGTAACCAAGGACCAAGTGTATAGCTACAGCTTGAAAACTATTCTTGCTTTAGAACTACCACTTTCTGTCAGTGAAACCAGATAGATGACAAAGGCATGATTTTGGGGTACAAATTAATTTGGATACTGCATTCTTTAGCCAAAGAGTCTTGTGATCTCTAAAGCGTCTTTAAAAAAGAAAAAAGAAAATTTTCTTTTTAGTTCCTTGCTTTTTTTTCAGATGTCAAAAACCAAACCTTTTGCTAGAACATAATCACCTATTCAAAAACATTATTTTTTAAATGGTTAAAAGTGTTACTTGGATCTAGTGGATTAAAAAAAAATCTTACAGAGTCAGAAATATTATTAGTCAGTGGAAGTACGATGAAGAAAGGCCATGCAATAAACTATGGAGCATCAGCCTCCTGCTATTTTTTACGCCATGTTAATACTGATGCAAATTGACTGGGGTTTCAGTGCCTGATAGTCGGGCTCTGGGAATATCGTCCCCTGCCACCCCAATCCCTCCTCTGCTGAGCCCTGCCATTAATCACCACTTGCCTGTCTCGAGATCTCCCATGGTTTGGTCACGGCTCCAAGGTCACAAGCTGTCATTAACATTGATCTGAAAAACAGAACCAAACAAAACAGCCTGAATCATCTTTTGTTGCATTCCTAAGCAAACCCGTCCTAGATACATACATAAATAAAATGGGGCTGAGGCCAGCTCACACCTTCTTTTCCTCAACAAGGGCAGCCTGCCTAAGGTCCTGATGTTTAGCATCTCCAGCCTAGGGCCCCACTGCTCAGGCAGACAAAGCTCACACACACCCGGAGGCCCTTTTGTCTGCAGCAGATCAAGGAAAGCAAAGCAGGACTTTCTCTATTTTGGGCGGCAATCTCTGCCTAAAATAATTTGTGCTAGGCATTGGTTTTTTTTAACCACCAGCAAAGGCATCAGTAGATGATACTATACACACAGCCAATAGATCTATTTACCAGCTTACCACTGATGGATGGTAATGGAAGAAAATTTATACTAGAGTCGAGGCAAACACCATCTCTGCAGCTCCTTCGTTTCCCTCTGCTCTATGGAGCTGAGATTTGTGTGGCGAGAGCCACACAGTTTCACTGCAGTTTACCACCTGGCTATAACCGTGTTTTATAAGCATTATCAAGAGACATATTCAGCTACAGCTTTCATTAATTTGAGCATGTAAGAAAGCACAGGAAAGACCTGAACCAGATTTCTAAGGAGCAGATTTCTACGAGGTTTAACTAGAATTCACACTGAACTGGGGATATAGAACATGGGGGACAATCCAAATGGTAGGGAGCTATGGTGCTTATAATTTGATGTGGTGGGAAGGGGAAAAATAAGACACACTCTTTATGCCAAACTTGCTGTCTTTGTACTAACAGCAGCAGCTGGTGACGAAAAGTGATGATGGATTTGAGCTGGGAAACCACATCGTGGCTAATTCCTTTGGAAGAAAGGGGGTGTTGTTAAAGGTCACAGGGCTGACCTGATGTCAGGTGTTCCCATGTCATACCCCAGCACATGTCAATGCCTTGGAAACATGTCTGCTTCCCAGATGGCAGGGAATGCCTACATGGTAGTGGGGTTTGTGTAACTTTCCCCAAGAAGCCCCTGCAGGGGACAAGGCAGCGTGGCAGATCACAATAGGTCATTCAGAACACAGCCAGGCCCCCAGCACCAGCAGCCTTCAACCTAAAGTCAGGCAGCTCTGACCCCAAGCCCCCCTGTGCTAAGCAAATGCATGAAGAGACACATCGTCTTTTCTTCATACTCAGTCTTCTGTAACAAGCACTTCTGTGTGCTCACTGTGGGCTGGCCTCTCTGTACTAGATGCTTTCCAACTCACTGCTAACTCAGTCCTAACTAAATGAATCCTCATCCAGAGGGAGATGCTCCTATTCCTATTTCACAGAGGTAAATGGAAACGTGAAGAGGTGAAGTTGCTTTCCCAAAGCGAGTAAAGGATTCAGGATTCTGTGCTTCTCAACAAGCTACCGGACCCTTTCTTGCTACACTCTGATACTTCTCATTTTAGGTTCTGCTGGTACCAGAGGAGGACAAGACTGTAGATCAAGGGTCCCCAACCGCTGGGCCACGGACCTGTACTGGTATGGTCTGTGGCCTGTTAGGAACTGGGCCACGCAGCAGGAGGTGAGTGGCAGCGAGTGAGCGAAGCTTCATCTGTATTTACAGCCGCTCCCCATTGCTCGAAATACTGCCTGAGCTCCACCTCCTGTCAGATCAACAGCGGCATTAGATTCTCAAGGAGCATGAACCCTACTGTGAATTGTGCATGCGAGGGATCTAGGTTGCACCCTTATGAGACTCGAATGCCTAATAATCAGAGGTAGAGCTGAGGTAGTAATGCTAGTGCTAGGGAGTAGCTGCAAATACAGATTGACATTAGCAGAGAAATTTGACTGCACAGAGACCATAATCAATTGCTTGAAGACTCATATCAAAACCCTATCAGTGAGTGGTAAGTACCAATTAAGCTACATCTAGTACTTAAATCAACCTAAAGCCACCCTTCGCCACCATGGAAAAAAAATGTCTTCCAAGAAAGTGGTCCCTGGTGCCAAAAAGGCTGGGGACCGCTGCTATAGGTAACACATTGGGCTTTACAGTCTCTCTGCTGCACAGGAAGTAATCTCTGTGAGGCTGCCTACTTGTACTGTAACTTGGATAATTACTTAGGCTCCATTTGCTGAATAATTTGAAGCTTACTTCTCAAATTCATATTCATATTTCCATTATTCAGTCAACCAATATGTTTATAGATCTCCTGCTAGGTGCTCAGATGATAATTCTTATAGCTACCATTTATTGAGCAGGTATAACAGGATGATCTATATACGCTCCATATGAGGTAGGGACATTATTTCTATTTTACAAAGCAAATAGTGCTTTGTGTTCCCTGATCAGAAAGGTTAGGTAGATTGCCCAAGGCATCTAGGAAGTATCAAAGCAAGGACTGAAATCAATAAAGTCTGACAGAAGAGTGTCTACTTTCAAAGAATATTTTACGGTGGAGCAGAAAGTCTATAGAGAGAAGAAAGACAAAAAGGCTGGGAAGGAGGATAGTGGAGTGTCTGAAACCTTTATCTGATTGGCACTGGGGAGTCAATTAAAGTTGGGAGCTCAGGAGGGGCCTGGCACCTTCAAGGAGAAAACTTTAGGTGGTAGGAATAGAAATAGTTTAAAGAAGGAAAGAATGGAAGCAGGGAGACCAGTTGGAAAGCATAAATTGATAAGAGCCTGAAACAAGGAAGGGCAGGAAGAATGGAAAGGCAAAGATATGTTGGGAGATTACCGTACACAGAAAGAACTGAAGGAGGCAAATGAGCAGATTTACCTTATTTTTTAGATCAAGGCTCTGCAAGAAGTGAAAGGTCTCTAGAGGAAGAGAGAAGGGAGGGAGCCTGAACCAACTATGTTAGTCTCGAGGTCCACTTAATTCTAGTCTAATTTATAGTTAGGGCTGTCAGCCTGCTCGTGCAGTTGAATGAGTGGATGGTCAGGAAGGAGGAGGGCACACTGCTTGTGTCCTCGGTGGGGTGGAGAAAATGGTGCTGCACCTCACCGCAGATCATTTTGCTCATACTCGTACCTCTTCATCTATTTGCCAAAAGGAGTTCAAGAAAGAATATTGCAGTAATGGTTGTTTGCTTGATTTGTTCTCTAGTTTTAAAACAAGTAGCAACTTAAAAGGAGTAAATTATAAATTTTACGATATATTCAAATTCATAAAAGAGTTCCTGTATGAATTGCAATTTGCATTTACCAAACAAAACTATTACGTCTTACCCTAGGCACTGTTTTAAACAAAAATAAAAAAAAACCTAAATGGTCATATAAAATAACAGAATTGAAGGAACTCAGCAATTTTTTTTTTTTATCTTTACCATTACAGGGCTATCATTGTTTGTTCTAAATAAACTGTTTGAAAAATGGAATGTGACTTCTCCAAAGGCTGGAGACACCAACTACACCCAGAGCCTGTACCAAAGTTCCGACCCATTATGAACTTGCTTTTGAAATGTGAACTACATTAACCCCTACCAGGGCCTGACCATATAACTGAGCAACTAGGATTTACTTAGATGTGTGATACAGGTACCATTAAAGAGTACGTAATAATGTGCTCATTTGAAGCTCTCATATCAATTATTTTGATACTCAACAGTAACCTTAACAATTGTTTACAACTCACATCAACAAAAGGTTTTTCTCAGGGAAGAGTTTCTCATCACTGACATTGTTTAGATCGCAGGCACATGGTGAGGATAAAAAGCAGACTGGCTTTTAGTTGGTTTTATTACGATTGTAAAGTTCTCTGAGACAGCGCTCCTGCCTCAGAGCCCCTGACCCTGGGGCTCATGGTTAGGGTCTAACCATGAAATGGGGGGCAGGAGGGCTGAGCTGGGGGGAATGGAGAGTTCCTGGAGCATCTCTATTTTACATACTGTGCTTCCCAGTAACATTAAAATAATAATAATAATAACATGAGGATTCCTCTTCCAGAAATGTTTGAAAACCTCTGCAAGAAAACATCCAGGTGGAGATGCGGAAGAAGCACTGGAACTTTAGGAGTCTTGCTTAGAAGCAGCAGGCCCAAGAAAGCGGTGGGAGCCATTTGAGAAGAGATGGTAGCTGAAACAATGGGGTTGCTGAAGAACAAGAGAAGAATAACAACAGGTCCTTGGGAATAGTTCCATTGAGGAGGTATAGGGAGGAGAAGGGGCTGGAAAAGGACAAAGATGAGAAGGGTGACTCAGAAAGAGAGTCCAAAATCCAAAAAAGCAGGGCTTTGCAGAGCCCAAAGCCAACGAGGGTTTTAAGAAGAAGAAAAAAAAAGGCCAATGCAACTGAGGGTTTGTGAAGAGATTAAAGAAGCTAAAGAGAAGAAAGGCTGTAGAATTTGATCCTTGGGAGGTGACCAGGGATGTTCAAAAGGGGCAGAAATCACATGTCAGACTAAACTTCTCTGTAGAGGAATGGCCCACTACTCTGTGCTGAATCTGCATTTTGGAATACCATGCAACAATAAAAGCAATGCGATGTGGACACGGAAAGAACCACAAGGCGTATAGCTGAGTGAACAAGCAAATTGAGATTGATACGTAAACGTATAGTAACACCCGCTAGAACAGACAAGCAAATTCACAATCGGTAGTAGTTTTCCTCTGGGTCTGCATGTATATACATGCTTGGGAAATGGTCTGGAAAGACACCACTAATCCATTACAGAGCAAAGCTGTGCAGCAGTGTGGGAACTGGGCGTAAACCTCAAATAATTGGGTGTTTATCTGCAACATTTTGATTTGTCATGGGAAAATATATTTCTATAATAACGTGCAGAATTAAAAAATATTTAAAAAGAAATGACCTCACAAGAAGGTAGGAGGAGTGCAAGTGAAGGGTGGAATTGAAGGGAAGGAGAGAACTAAGAATGGACCTTGAGAAGAGGCAGAGTTTAGAGATGATTTTGGGCTAAGGAGATGGAAGCATATATATTGAGGCCTAGGTAGGTCATAATGGGAAACAAAAAACAAAACAAAACAAAAACTCGGATTTTGAAAATTCAAGCCAAAGCAGTGCTATTGATCCAGCGAGTCTGGGGGTGTGGGTTGGGGTGTGGGTGTGTGGGTGTGTGTGGAAATTAGTAACAAGTGGGGTGCTCGTCTTGAGAAGAGGAAGGTTGCCCCTCACCCTCAGGAAAGGTAGAAAAAGGTCTGTGAAGATAACAGAGAAGTATTTATGCCGCCCGGGGAGGAAGGGAGGGCCCTCTGCTGAGAGCATGAAGAGAGGTCCGCTGCAGGAGGGAGGGGCGGGCCGAGCTCTGTGTTCTGACGATGGTGGCAGAGGTTTCGTAGAGCAAACATGGGGGAAGGGAACCGTGACGGGGCTCCCACTCGGGGTGACTCCAGTGGGTGTCTGGCTGTGGAGCAGACACCGGGAGCCCACAATCCAGGCCCCACAAGCTCTCCTAGTTGTAGTAACAGCTTTGGAACAGGAAGAAGACAGCACAAGGTCTGAGGACACTGGGGCTATGATCGGGTGCTTAACTCGTGCCTCTGAAAAAGGACGGTTTGCTGCTCTTTCCTACACAGCGGGAAAGAAGTCCTATGAAAAGTCTAAAACAAACTCTTTCTACCACCAAAATGGTTCCAATTGGTTTTCTATCTACATACCTGCTGTCTCTAAAGGAAAATAAGTTAACTCTCCACTTTCCTTTATTCTATGTACCTTTTCTTCCTACCTTCTCTCTCTCTCTCTCTCTCTCTCTCTCTCTCTCTCTCTCTCTCTCTCTCTCTCTCTCTCTCTCTCTCTCTCTCTCTCTCTCTCTCTCTCTCTCTCTCTCATTTTTTTCTTGGAGTCTTAACCGTACTTCCTGTGAATTTGTAGATCCATATGAAGAAAATAAAAATAATTACAATGAAATTCTCCCACTACATGAAATTCTCCCACTACATAAACAGGTAATCACCCTTCAAGTATTTTTTTTAAGTTCCCTGTGTATTTTATAGTTTTCATTATAGATGAGAGATATATTTCCATTAGAATTATTCTTAGATATTTAATGCCACTCTAAAGGGAAGCAATTTCTTAAAATGTGTTTTCTTTCCCCCCTAAGGTTCAAATTTCCCTCTCCCAACCAACTTGCACACTGCCTTCTCTGTGAAGAGAAAAAGTCATGGCTTGCTGAAACTGAACCAATGTGAGTATAATTTTTTAATTTTAAATGCAAATTTATGGAGAGGAGGCAAAAATGTAATAAATTAGAAGACAAAAAGTCAGTCTCTATCTTCTCTCTAATTATTCAACTACTCTCTAACGTTGAGGTTTAGCTAAGATTTGTTACTTTAAAAATCACTTATGTCCTCTTAGCACTGTCGGAAAAGTGTGATTAAATATTTAAATAATGGAGAAGCACATAAACAAGAGCTTCTTCTTACCGAAATATATCACGGTGATTTTTGACGTTCCAATCACATTCTCCTTTACTGACAAGTTCAAAGAATTCAGTTCTCCTCCTGCACAAAATCAAATGAGGAAAGAAAGGAAAAATAAAACCTGGAATGAAATTTCTCAGTCTATAGGGTGACATAAACACATTTATGGGAAAATATAAGACCACCTGAACCAAATAACTTAATATATAAAATCATGAGGTAAAGCAGTATCAAAATAGATCACTTTTTAAAAAATGTTTAGGGAAGCAGGATGGCTCAGTGGGTTGAGTGCTCGCTTTGCAGCCCCGGGGACCAAGGATCGAAACCCAGCCCCGGCCTGTGTGGACCCATATGCTGAACTGGGGAGTGCCCCCAGTTCAGTTCTCACTGGGGTGAGACCCCAGCCCAGTTCCTGCCCTGCGCAGCCCTGCACCCACCTGTGGAGTGAAACTATGTGGAAAAACAAATGATGTGCAACTATGGAGACTGTTCTGGGCCCTCCCCCTTCTCTCTGTCTAAAAACAATAAAAATAAATCTTAAGAAAACTGATGATGTACAACTATGGAGACTGCTCTGGGCCCTCCCCCTTCTCTCTGTCTCTCTCTGCCTCTGTCTCTGTCAAAAACAATCAAATCTTTTTAAAAAAATTTTAAAGTAAAATAAAAAATAATTTAAAAAATTTTTTCTTACTATGTATTAATGAGATATTTTTTGCTACATTTTCTTAGGGTGGAATATTAAAGAATCATCTA
>PVKE010017262.1:0-30964 GCA_004027555.1 Craseonycteris thonglongyai
TTTATTTTTGCTTTTACTTCCCTTGCCTTTGGGGTCAAGTTCATGAAGTGGTCTCCGAGCCCAAGGTCTATAAGTTTAGTACCGATGCTTTCTTCTGTGCACTTTATTGTTTTGGGTCTTATATGGAGGTCTTTAATCTACTTTGAGTTAATTTTGGTATATGGTGACAGTTCACAGTCCAGATTCATTCTTTTGCATGTGATTTTCCAATTTTCCCAGCACCATTCACTGAAGAGGCTTTCATTTCTCTATTGTATATTTTTTTGCTCCTTTGCCAAGATTATCTGTTCATATATTTGTGGGTTTATTTCTGGGTTTTCAATTCTATTCCATTGGTCTATATGTTTATTTTTCTGCCACTTGATTGTGATGCATAATCTTTTTTCCATTGTTTCTAGTGAGAAGAAAGCTGTCATCTGTGTAATGGCTTTCCTGTATTTATTTTGTCATTTTGCTCTGGTTGCTCTCCAAGTTTTCTCTTCATCTTTGGTCTTCAGCATTCTTATAATAATGTGCTTATTTGTGGTTTTCATTGTATTTATCCTTCTTTTATTCATTTAGTTTCTTGGATTGTCAAGTTGATGTTTTCATTACATTTGGGAAAATTTTAACCATTAATTTTTCCAAAAATTGTTTCATTCCCATTCTCTGATTTCCTCTATGAGATATGAATTAGAATTATGCTAGACTACTTAATGCTGTCCCACAGGTACTGACACTTTGTTCATGTTTTAAAAATTATTTTTTAAATCTGTTTTCTTCAGAGTGAAAAATTTTATGAATTTGTGTCTAGTTCATTGGCTTTTTCTCTTGTTACCTCAACTTTGCTTGTAAGCCAATCTAGTAAGTTTTGGATTACTATTATTTTCTATGCAGGTATAAAATTTATTTCTTTTTAATAATTTCTACTTTTTTGATTACATTACTCCTCTGTACACACACTAAGACCACATTAAAAAATTTCTTAAACATATTTTTAATAGAACTTTTAAAGTCTTGTATGCTGATCTAACATCTGGGGTATCTCAGGGTCTGTTTTTATCAACTGTTTTTTTTCTTGATTATGAGTCATTTTCTTGCTTTTTGCATGACTAGTAATTTTTTACTATGCCTTGGTTATTGTAAATTATACATTTGAAGGAATCTGACTTATATTTTTTCTTTAAAGAGCTTTGTTCTGGCAGACTGTTACTTTATTGGCGGACCTCTTTGATCCGGTCAAGGCTTGGTTTTAGGCTTTGCGTGGGCAGGATTGCTATTGTTATTTATTTCTGTGTAACAAATTACCTTAAAACTTAGTACTTTAAAACAACAAAATTTATTATCAGACCATTTCTGAGGATTAGGAATTGGTAGTGACATGGCTTGGTGGTTCTACTCAAGGTCTCTCACAAGCCTGCAGTCAAGCTGTCATTTGGGGCTATAGTCCTCTAACAATACACTGTAACGATATAACTACAAGATCAGCTTTCAAGTTTAGTCATGTGCTCCTTGGTAGACCTCTGCTCATTGCTGGTTATGACAGAGGTCTCTCTCTCTTCACTTGGACTTCTCCTTGGGGTTCTACACAAGGGTATGAATAATAGGAGGTGAAGATCATTGGAAATCATCTGGGAGGTTGGCTACCAGCTTCTGCAGGGGTCTAGAGTAGCATGTTAGAGAGGGATTTCTTAACCTTGATACTATTGACATTTGGGGCTGAAAAATTCTTTGTTGTAGGGAACTATCTTATGTACTATCGGACAGGAGTCCCCATCCCCTGAGCCATGGATGGTTACCAGTCTGTGGCCTGGTAGGAACAGAGTCACGCAGCAGAAGGTGAGCAGCAGGCCAGTAAGAAAAGCTCCATCTGTACTTACAGCCGCTTCCCATATCTCACATGGCTGCCTGAGCTCCGCCTCCTGTCAGATCAGCAGCTGCATTAGATTCTCATAGGAGAGTGAACCCTACCTTGAACTGTACATGTGGGAGATGTGCGCTCCCCATGGGAATCTAATGCCTGATGATCTGAGGTGGAGCTAAGGTAGTGATTGTATAATTATGTCATATATCACAATGTAATAATAATAGAAATAAAGTGCACAACAAATGTAATGCGCTTGAATCATCCGGAACCCCACCACCCTACTTTCCCACTCCCCCACTCCGTGGAAAAATTGTCTTCTACAAAACTAGTACCCAAAATATGAAAAAAAGAAAAAAGTTGAGGACCACTGCTGTAGAATGTTTAATAGCATCCTTGGTCTCTACCCACTAGATGGCAGTAGTACTTCCTATCATGACACTAAAAAAAGTCTCCAGATGTTGCTAAATATTCTTTGGGAGAGGGCAAAACTACCTCTCTCCTCCCATTGAGAACCACTTCTCTAGGACACAGCCCTTATTCATGAGATGTGGGATATATTGTATCTCACAGGAATGTCTTAGTGAGGTCTCTCTACTCTGGCTGGGCCAGAACTCCAATGACTCCTAGCATAGTGTGACCTTTAATGTCTCAGTTCTGCTTTCAACTGTGTATCAGCTGCTTTCTGCTGGGCTTTTCAGATTTTCTTTGTACCTTTGCAGCCCAGCTCTCAGCCAGTAATCTGTAATACCCTCTTATACAGTTCCTTGCTCTATGCTGCCTACGTTTTACGTTTCAGGTGCTTCAGTAGCTACAAATTCTAAGCTCTGTCTCCTCAGCTCAACATTTGTACTTTGTTGTGTATGATGGGGCTCCACCTTTTTTTGTTGTGGTCATGATTTCATGTCAGGTCAAGGGTCAAAGGGCATATGGGGTTCACCTGATGTACATCCCAGGGATTGCAATCCTAAACTGACTGGTCCAATGCCTGACAATATTTGCCTGATGCCTGCCTGATGCATTTTTTCCCATTGTATCTGTTTAAGGCAGAAGGACCAACATGATACCTATTACTCTATCAAGGCTGCAGGTAGACATCTCCAAGATAGTGTTTTGTTTTGTTTTTAAGGAACCAGTATTTAAAAAATCAGGTAATTTTATTTAAAAGCAAATCTCTCCACTGTTCTTCAAACTCATATCTGCCAATATGGGGTTGACAACTGGCAATATTTGTCCAGACTGATGGTTGTCATTCACCTTCACACTTATGCTATTGTTTTTCTCATTTCTATGAATCCACGTCTTTTTTTTGTAAAGTCATGCTTTACAAAAATGAAAAGATATACTGAGTGGACAGTGTGATTTTTCTCACACATATCCAACCTCACTTGTTTTTGTCAATTTCAGTTGGTGACCCCCTTTTTTCTGAAATTTAGGGATTTTGGGAGCAGATGAGGTTCAGTGAGAGGGAACATCCTGGTGTCATCTGTCTTGTCTATAAATAAATATTGAGCTTGTTTGTTCTGAGCCAGAGCATCTCCCAAGTACTCACCGGGCTGGGTCAGCCATTCGGCATCACCAGGCAATTAAACAGGCTCCCTGTGGGTGGCTCTGATGTGGTTGTCTGAGCCCAATAAGAAGCTATTCACTTTCCCAAGAGTTATGGCAGGAAGTATTGAAAGAAAGCTCAAAGAGGAGAAGAACCCTGCTTCATACATGTCAGTCATCTGGTTCAGCTCTTACCCCACCCTGTCAAGGGGCTCTGAAGGACAAGGAACAGCCTTTATCCTCAATGAAGATCGTGTGGCTTATCCCCAGATAGACCCTGTGCATGAAATCAGACCAAAGGTCATTGGACCTATAAAGGCAGTAAGAGCTTTAAACTGTGTTCAAGTGGAGTTTGCACACTCGAATACCCAGAGGGACCAGATATGTAACAAATAAATCAGACCACATGTTGAGCAAAAGGGAGTGGTAGG
This sequence comes from Craseonycteris thonglongyai, assembly GCA_004027555.1. Taxonomy (NCBI): domain Eukaryota; kingdom Metazoa; phylum Chordata; class Mammalia; order Chiroptera; family Craseonycteridae; genus Craseonycteris; species Craseonycteris thonglongyai. The sequence goes on from PVKE010017262.1 coordinate 3,823, forward strand.
GTCTGTGGCCACTGGAGAGCACATTCCTTGGTTGGGCAATCTATTTCCAGATGTTTAAAATGTGGAGCCAGTCAAACAAAGCCACACTTAGGGTTGCCTGTGGGCAGCCAGTGTATATTACGGCCAGTTCTCCCCAGGGGCTACAGTTATCTTGCTGTGATGCACACAGTGTGGAGGGGCCTAGTTTCAGTAGCTCGGCCTTTACTAGACAGAAAGCTCAGCTTGCACTCCATGGTCTGGGCTGATGGCCACTCTGAGCTGCCTCCTGACCAAGTGGCCCTGCCCCCAGGGACTGCCTGTGTCCCCCAGCCTCGGGACCACACTCTTCTGAGAGCTTTTCTCCTTTGGTTGGAGTTGTCTGGTGCTCAGTGAATGCAGGGGCTGTGGAGGGGAGTGAAGGGAATGCCAGGGCTACCCCTCAGCACTGACCTGACCCTTCCCTCTCCCATCCCTGCACGGGGTACACCTGATGCTGCAGTTCTGGATCTGCACTGGGAGGGGCGGGGGACAGTTAATGACCCACTTGAGCCCATGGGGCCAGAAGAGATGACACTGAACCCCCACTCCAGTCCTTGACCACAGGAGACAGCTCTCCTCCACCCTGGCAGCCATGTCCCCTCTGCATGCAATCAGAGATGCCCTTTCTTTCCTGTAATCTGTTCAGCTTTCACATTCAGAGGCATCTCCACTTCTGCAAGGGGACCCCAGCAGGGCTCGGGGGACCCAGTGGCCAGGGCTGCCTCCTTATCCTCCTCACCTGCTTGGTTACCTTACAGTGTCTTTTTGATTTTCTTAGATTTTTTTCTAGATATTCATGAGAAAAATGTGTATACTTAATTTTAAAATACTATATTTTTAAGGATGCAGATTTTAATTATCTTACTAGATCCAGAAAAAGAGAGTCCAGTGCCTACATATGACTTTTTAAAATGTATCAAAGAACTCCGAATAGACAAAAGCTTCCTTAACTTTATAACAAATAGGATACAAGATGGAGACATTTTAGACATCTTCACACTGTGAGCAGGACTGGGCCACAAGGCCCAGGCCACACCCGCTGTTAGCACCACACTGGGGTCTCAGGTAATGCTCTGAGGAATGTAAATGGCATCGGACTTCATGATCGGAAGGAAAAAGATTAAGTTCTCATTATATGCAGATGGTAACATCACATGAATATTAAACTTAAATGAATCAACAGACAAAGGAGGACTAATAAGGAGCTTAAGCAAGGTTTCTGTATTCACAGTCACCGTACGGACACCAGTAGCCTCCCTCTACAGCAGCCACAACCATCTAAAAGATACGTCACGGAGCTGTGCCAAAGTGCTGGGAAGGCGGAGGCCCGGACAGAAAGCTCCATGCCCTTCTCCCACACCTTGTCCTCCATGCCTCTTCCCACTGTTTCTGAGTGTGTTATTTATGATAAACCAGTAAACAGGCTGAAGGAAAGCCACAAAATAACTTTTCTAAAAAATGAGGTTTTTTTTTTTAAAGATTTATTTTATTGTTTTTTGACAGAGACAGGGAGAGACAGAGGCAGTGAGAGACAGAGAGAAGGGGGAGGGCCCAGAGCAGTCTCCATAGTTTTACATCATCAGTTTTCAACATGGTTTCATTCCATACAGGTGGGCAGGGGCCCCACAGGGCAGGAATTGGGCTGCGGGCCTCCTGCATGGGAGGCATGCCCCTTCGATCCCGGGTCAAACTGGGGGCAAGAGCCAAGCTGGGGGCCTCCTGCATGGGAGGCACACCCCAGTTCAGCATATGGGCCAGGGCCAGGATTCAATCCTTGGTCCCTGGGACTTCAAAGCGAGCGCTTATCCCCCTGAGCCATTTCAGCTCCCCCCACCCTACCTTTTTAAAAATTGATTAAATTTCAGAGTAGAAAATACAGCTGACTTCTTGGTTCATCCATGGTTTTGTAAGAGAATCAGGACTGACATAACAATTAAAATTCCAAATATTGAAACAATTAGCAACATTTCTCCTGGACTACAAATTTATAGGGTTCACTTCAAACAACAGGAAACAGCTGAGTAATAGCCAAGCCCTTTGTTTGGCTCATTAAATGATGTGACAGTGATAATCAAATAAATGGTCTTCACTGAAAAATGACATGAAGAACTGTATTTGCAGCAAGGTACTATACAAATGTTGGTATTCAAAAACACCATAAAATGATTTATAGTAATAGATTCTTAATGAAAACTGACTAAGAAATTGAAAAAAAGTCACCTTTTGCAATAGCAATAAAGCATGCTGAAGCCAACCTAACAAAGAATGCATAGGACCCTTCTGTAGAAAAATGGAAACTTCTCCTAAAGGACATAAAGGAGATGTTACTAAATGAAAAAATTACATACATCTGTATGGATGGATGTCTTAATGTTACATGGCTCCTGAGTCTCCCAGATTCATACAGGCCTTAAGTACAATTTGGGTCAAGATTTCAGTGGGAATTATTGATAATCAATAAGCTCGGGGAAGCTGGGAGCTGGGATAATTCAGCAGGTTAAGCACTTACTTTGCAGCCCCAGGGACCAAGGATTGAATCCTGGCCCTGGCCCATGTGGACCCATATGCTGAATTGGGGTGTGCTTGGTGAATTGGGGAAGTCCCTAGTTCGGTTCTCACCCCCCCCACCCCCAGTTCTGCCCCTGGCTCAAGGGGACACGCCTCCCATGCAGGAGGCTGCCAGCCAAATTACCGCCCTGTGTGGCCCCTGCTCACCTGTGTGAAACAAAACCATGTCGAAAACTGATGACATATGGCTATGGAGACTGCTCTGGGCCCTCCCCCTTCTCTCTGTCTCTGTCAAAAACAATAAAATACATCTTAAAAAAAAAACAAACTCATTGTGAAATTTATATAGAAGAATCATGGTATAAAAAGAAGCCAGTCAATCTTTTGAAGTTTTCCTGGACCAGATATTATGACATATCAGGGGCTGTGGTCCTGGTTGTGAGACAGACTGACATGTCTGTAGCATGAGTGGTGAGCTTGAAACACAGCTGGTGTACACGGGAACTTGTTATATGACACAAGTGGCATGACACAGAAAGGGGAGAGGACGGTTGTTCAGTGGACGAGGCCTGGAAGACTGGACTCCTACTTCCCCTGGATAGGTTAAGTGGCCTCTGGATGGATTAAAGGCTGATAGATGGGAAGGAAAGCTCTAAAGCTGGCAGAAGAATTGAGTCTGGGTGGTGAACACATAATGCAACACATAGGTGATGTCATGTAGAATTGTATATCTGGAACCTATGTAATTTTTACTAACTATTGTTACTCCAATAAATTTAACAATTAAAAAAGGTGGCAGAAGAATATGTGCTACAATATCTTTGTGACCTAGAGCTGGGAGAAATTTCTTAAGCCAAACACCCCCACAGTGCAAACCCAAGGTGAAAATAAAAAGGGTTGGCTAAGTCGAAATTAAGGCTATCTCTTCAGTGAAGAACTCCACAGCCCAAGTCAACAGAGGACAGACAGGGAGGAGACGCTACAACTGCTAAGGGATTACTGTTTGGAATATAGGAAGGTCCCAGCCAATCAGTAGGAGAAAGACATGCTGCTCAACAGAAAAATGGGAAAGGAGGGATAGAGGCTGTTCTCCGAAGGGCACGAGGCCCACACGACCAACAAGTGTCTGAAGAGTCAAAGAAACACAAGGTCAAGCAATAGTGAGATGCCACTATACTCACACAATCCAGCAGAATGGCGACACTGAAAAGGTGGATGATACCATTAGAGGCATGTGCTAGAACTTTCAGGCGCAGCTGTTTGGAGTACAGATAAGCACAGCCATTCTGGGGGCCACTGCACAGCATTTAGTGCATGTGCCCTTTGACCCAGAAATGCTAGAGAGGCTTCCATAGGGGTGTCTAAGGGGACATGCATAGCAACATTGTTCTGATGGCAGAGTGCGGGGGCCACTACTGCAGGAATGTCACAGGTTCTACTGCTGCAGGCATGTTACAGGCTCAACGTGGCAGCTGCCAACTGCAGCATGTGTGATGCAGCAGGAAGAAACATTGAGAGAGCTGTTCTTACAGTTCCATGGACCCCAAAACAGTGTTAAGAGAGGAAAGTGGGAACAGAATGGAGTCTAGGGCCAGCGCCATGTACGTGAGGCGACAATGCACACACAGCCCAGTCTGCACCTTTCACAGGGAAGCACAGGTCTCTGAGTTTGGATTGGCTGTGTTGGAGAGTGTGCCCATAGAGGGAGGCAAATGGAGTGGGGAGAAGGAAAGAAGGGAAAAAGTAAGTGGACAAAAATAAGTCAGAGGTTGCATGCATCTGTGTTATTGAAGCTATGATCTGAGGAGTATGGTTTTAGCACAGATCTCTGCAGCTGAAGTTCAAATAAACAAAGATGTGAGTAATCAAGCAAGTACCAGGGTTTATAATAAAATAAACTTATGAAAGTAAATGTAGATGGGAAAACTGTATTTTAATCTAGTGGAAAGGAAATCTCAATCCAATCATAGCTCAGACATCATGATGGATTCCTCATGATTTAAAAAGTAATGGAAAGAAAAAAAAAAGGAAAAGTAGTTGCATGTTGTCTCAACTCTGGAAAAAAGAGAATGTCAAGTGACGGTAATAATATGAGAATATAGATCGTCAGAAAGGTTATGTGCTTGGAGTGAGGCACTATGCAGTGAATTTGACATAGGTGCTACTCTTTTTTTTTTTTAAAGATTTAGTTATTGTTTTTGACAGAGAGAGACAGAGATACAGAGTCAGAGACAGAGAGAAGGGGGAGGGCCCAGAACAGTCTCCATAGTTGCACATCATTGGTTTTTCCACATAGTTTCATTCCACAGGTGGGTGCGGGGCTGCACAGGGCAGGAACTGGGCCGGGGTCTTGCCCCAGTGAGAACTGAACTGGGGGAACTCCCCAGGTCAGCATATGGGTCCGCACGGGCCGGGGCCGGGATTCGATCCTTGGTCCTCAGGGCTGCAAAGTGAGCGCCTAACCCACTGAGCCATCCCGGCTTCCCCAGGTGCTACTCTTGATAGCTCCTGGCCACCAGCATCCATTTCCGTTTTACAGGTGATGCTCTTGACTAGGGAGGTAAGAACTTGGTCTGAATTATGGAGGACGGAGTTGACGGGCTAGGAACTCAGGCCATCTAGCTCAGCGCAGGTGCCCTGACCCAGCGACGTGACGAAGGTCAGGACAACAGCAAAACAGGGGTGGCTTCGTAAAATGAAATGGGACGGAGATAAAATGGGACGAAACCAAGACTAAAAGGGGCAACAGTTGTAAAATAATGGGTTCCATAAAATGATGGGGAAAACTAATATAAATATAAGGGCTATTGCAACTCTACTCCTCCAGGACAGGGTCCAAAGCAAGTGAAAAAGGAATTTGTTTAAAAGGAAGCTATAGCAGTAAACCAATGTCCTGAAAAGTGTTTCACCTAGGAAGTTATTAAAGAAATGCCAACCAATAATGAGTTATCACTTGACACAGTTGTTAAGCTATAAAAACAAAAACAAACAAACAAAAAACCCAACAACAACAAACAAAACGCGCGCATGGCCTCAAGCTCTATACTGATGAGAGTATAGGGGAGAGGAACACTCATTTGTAGTTGGTGGCAGGCTGTCTCTCATGTGGGCTGTTTGATGGTTGCTGGAAGGTTCCCTGCTGGACTTTTCACTGCCTCTGTGACCTTGGGGTTCTTGATTTGGAAAGCTCCTCTCTCCCGTGGGTGCCCCAGGAAGGGCTAGTGCCCCTATGTAGGAGGGGCCCCATCAGGGTGAGTGTTGGGAGCTGCCACGGCTATGGAGCAGGTGAGCCGGGCTGGGCGTGTTTTCCTCATCCACCTCCTCCCGGGGGCCTCAGCGTCAGGTTCAATGCAGGATCTGCATGCGGACTCCCTGTGAGCCCCTCATCCTCTCGGGGGGTTCCAGGCTCACCGCATCTGGTCCCCAGGAGCATCCTGCCTCCTTGGCTCTGAGGGACTGGGGGAGGTTGGTGGTTCCCAGTGCAGCTCTCCTCGACCCCCAGATTGATTCCGTGGCCGTGATTTGGCTGGCAATGGCTCCCACGGAGGGTCAGCCCTCAGTCCTCGATGCCCAGGGCCTCCAAGTGTCCCCATGTAAGCATTCTCTCCAGACTAGAGATGGAGGGGGTGACACCTCACACGCATCTCTCTCAGAAGGGGTAGCATTCAGAGCGTGACAATGGCTTTTTCCAAAAATCTACCCCCAACTCTCTCTCCTTCAGAATCCCCTCTCAGTGGCTAGTTGGTGAGGGGGTTCAGTGGGAGCTGGCAGGCAGGCTGAGTTTTGGACTGCCCACTTACTTTTGAATTTAGCACCAATGTCATCTGGGAGTGACCATTAATTTGTCACGCACGTGTGAGCACTAGTGTATGCTGGGCACACCATGCGGAGGTTCTGAGTATGCAAAGCCGCCTCTGATATGGCCTCTACCCTGAGAATTCAAGCAAGTAGTGTGGCAGGGTCGGGTGGCAAAGAAGGCACGTGCCTGATGACCCTAGGATGAGAGGCATAGAGCGGGTAGGTGCCTGCCAACAGCACGAGCACCAGGCCCATGCCCAGGGATGGGCTGCAAGGCCCACTAGAAATGTGCGTTGTGACAGAAAACCCCTCTTAAATGGGCTTCAACTCTAAAGGGAGTTTACTGGCTTCTGTTACTGACAAGTGCAGAGATAGCAGTCATTCTATGGTGTCTCTAGTGCTCTGGGATTCTCCTGGTCCTGCTACCTCTAAGGACCACACTCATCCTTAGCCTGGTACATACACAGCCGTAGACATACACAGATGCGGCAGCTCCCGCCCACACGCTTTCAGCACCTTCCCCCGGAGAAGAGTCCTTCCTGAGGTAGCCATGGGGTAGAGGGACTTTCCAACCCAGGCACCCCCATGCTCACTCTGAGTTGACCCACTGAGGTTGCTGGGCCCATCCCTGGGGCAGAGACATGCAATGTGATACCTGTGCCAGGTCCTGGGTCCTGCCTTGTCCTAGTGACGAGAAACTAGGGGGAGGGAGCCAGCAATGCGAAGGACAGAGAGAGACAGAGAGAATGGAGAGGGCTCAGAGCAGTCTCCATAGCCCTGGTGAGAACCAAATTGGGAGACACCACAGTTCAGCATGTGGGTCTGCATGGGCCAGGATTTGATCCTCGGTCCCCAGGGCTGCAAATGAGTGCTCAACCCTCGGAGCCATCCCGGCTTCCCCAGGACTGTGGTGTTTATACAGCATCACATCACCTCTCCATACAGGCAGGTAGGCAACTGCTTTGCCTGAGGTTGCAGCCGGAGTTTGTGGATAAGGACCCATGTCTGAAGCCCCTGAAGCCCTGGCTCTTAGCTACTCTGCTGCCTCCTAATGTGTACACGATGGCCCACCAGCCTGGCCAGGGACACGGAGACCCGCAGATTAGGTCATGAACTTTTAAGCTTGGAGAGCAGAAGGGCATGTGGCATATGGAGCTGGATTTGGCGGTGCAGTCAGGAAGGGTGATCCGAGCTGGACAAGAGGCCTTGAATGAAGGTCAGGTTAAGGCAGTTGCCCTTTATCTTGGAGGATGTGGGGAATGGTAGGCAGGTCTTCGGGTAGGAAGTGAAGGGATTGGTTTCAAGTTGTGGAGAGAGCACCAGGGTTCTGGGTGGGTGCATAAGAGGTGGGTGGGTGCTAAAGGTGCCAGACAAGAGGGCTATGGTGGCACCTGGGAGTGTACATAGCAGGTTCTTCCACTGGCAGCTCCCTGCCATTTCCATCTGCAGCCAGCATCTCGTTTGTCAGAGCTTGTTTTGGAGGCAGAGTCTTTGCCCAGCTGGACAAGATGCTGAGCTTTCTGGGCACATTCAACATCTAGTTCCTGACATGTCATGAACTATCATGCTTGAAGCCATTTGTGTCCCCTGTTGCTGATCAGGAGGCATTCTGTGTCCACCTCACGTTCTGTGTCCTGGTCCTGTCCCCTGTGTCTTGCTGTCAGTCTCCTCTGCACTGCTCCTCAGCCTGCTAAGTGGACACAAATTTTTTCCCAGACAGGCATGCAGGGTCGAGTGTGTTCTTTCCTGGAATAATGGAGAATTGTGGTCAAATTTAGGACATTCAGTCCCGCTCTGAATTCCTGACAAAATTCTTCCAGGGTGCAGTCCAAACCCCTTAGCCTGGCTGAGTCCTTCTCCAACCCCATTCGCATGCAGCCCCCCAAAGACTGTCCGAGCCCAGCTCCCTCCCTTACCAGGTCATGTGCTTTGACACCTGCTTGCCTTGGCACAGGTACCCCACCAGAGAGGGACCTACGGGGACTGAGTGTGTGTCTGTTCTCTTCTGAAGTCACAGGCTGTTGTGTGAACACCAGGCTCCTCCAGGCAGGTCTCTTGCTCTGTCACGAAGATTTCCCTCACTTATGTGAAGGGCAGGGAGGTAGTCTCCCGGTTCTGGGTCAGGAGCATGCAGGTAGCTTTTTAGAGTGTCTTTAAAACCCATCTGATCCTTTGTGGATATAGTTGGTCTCTAGAGGAAGGGGGTGCACTGTGTTAAATGGGCATAAGCATAAGAATCTTCCTCCTTTCAGGGAGCCTGCTTCTAGAAGTGCCTCTGCAGCTGAGAGGAAGACCCTGCCTGCAAGCTAGCTCTGGACTGGCCCTGGGATTGGCTTTGCTAGAGTGAGAAGCACCTCCCTCCCTGCACTCACAGCAGCAAGCCACCCCCTTACAGCAGTGAGTGCAGAGCTCTGATCCCCTTGCTGGAGAGTGGGAACAGGTCCGCTGCCACCCACACTTCTGCAGAGCTTTGGGGTGGGACCCCACAGTGTGGACGTGGCTGTTCTGGCTGGTAGCCACCCTGGTGCAGAGCAGACAAAGGGGGTGTCCCTCTCTGAGGACTGCTCACACCCTCTCCTGGGCTTTGCAGCCAGCCCAGTCCTGGGGCTGAGCTTCTCTCCCACCTCCCCTGTCCCAGCGGGGCTTCTCCTCTCCCTCCTCCCATGCCCCAGGTGGGCTTCTGCTCCTCTGGAGGCTCGGGGCATGGTGGGAGGGGATTATAGTCTTCAAGGCGGGGCCTGGACTTCTGTCCTGCCTCCCGCCTTGCCCTGGAGCCCCAGGAGCTTCGGTGCGCCCCGCCCCGCCCTTCGGTGCATGGGGTCCCTGTGTGGAGGGACGCTGTGGATCCTGTGCAAAGCTCCCTCCTCAGTAAAGCGCTCTCAGGGCTCCAGCCATCTTTCAGAGCATCCAGAAGCTTCTCTCAGCACTTCCAGGTTCTGAAATGTGCTGGGATAAAATGCTGGGCTGGGGCAGCCCAGCTCTGGGAGCATGCCTGTGGGGTGTGGGTCTTTGCCCTCCCTCCCCTGGTTCCTGCCCCGGCCCAGGCTGGGTCAGGCTTACCTGGCCCATCTCTGTGGTCTCTCCACGGATTCCTCACTTCAGTGCTGGGCTCTGTGTACTGAGCCATCCATATGGGAGCGGAATGACATTTTAAAAATGTGAATCAGATTAGCACACTGTCCTACTGAAGACCCTGCAAAGGCTTGACAGGACCCACAGAATAAACCCCAAGCTCCTTGCCATGGCCTACAGTGTCCTGTCCTGCGGCGCGGTCCTCTCCTGAGTCCACTCGTTACACTGGCTGTGCACTCAAACAGCCTGGCCAGGAGGCGCCCTCCCCAGTGCTCTGTTCACTCATTTACTCAACAAAGGAGAGCTGAGTCCCTTGTAGGTCCCAGACACTGAGCCCACAGCAGTGAAAGATGCAAAGTCTCTGCCCACAGAGGTTACATTCTGGTGGTGCAGACAGACAACAGCTAAACAAATATGCAGAACGTCAGGTGGTGCAAGGGACAAGGTGCAGGCCACGGGGAAGTTGGTGCTGCACTTATGGTGGGGTAGGAAGTGGCGATTTTGTGTGGGGTGGCCAGGCCAGCACCCACTGAGAAGGTCACAGTTGAACTGATACCTGGAAAAAAGGAGGAAGTGCTCATGTGGGTATCGGGTGGGAGAAAGTTTCAGCAGAGAAGGTGGGATGGGCAAAGCCTGTTCAAGAAAGAGCAGAAAAACCAGAGAGGCAGCACATGAACCAAGGGAAGGGCAGAAATCAGAGGGGTCATGGGGGTTGGACACTGTTGGGAACACTTTGGCTTTTGCTCAGAGAGAGATGGAGGATTTTGAGCAGAGGAGTGAGATCACTTATTCTGGCTGCTGGGCTGTGTGGAGGCCATGTGGGGTGACAGTGGGTGGCGTTGCTTGAACCCAGAGCGTGATGGTGGTGGAGTGCACCGGGGTGGAGCAGTGCACGTGGGAGAGGTGATCAGACTCTGCATCTGTGAGTATTTTCAAGGCGGGTTCAACACGCTTTGCTGGTGTGAGAGAGAGGATGAACTCAGGGCTTCTCACTGCCATATGCTGTCACAGCTGGGGAGGGTCTGGCTCATGGGGATACCTTGTGTGGTGGAAAAGCCCCGTGAAAAGATGGCTGGGTCTGGAGAACACATACAGATGGACTCCCCGACTAATCCCAGCTGGGGTGGCAAGCTGGCAGCCTGTGGGGCAGGGGGTTCCAACAGTTAGTTACCAGTGCTTGGGCTGGGATCAGAACGTGCATAGAGGGCTGGCTGTGGTTCTCGGCTGTCCACTGGGCAGCTGGCCATAGGCTGCTCCTGACTTGGACTGTTGAGGTGGCATGAGGAGGGCTAGGCTCGGGCACCCTGAGCCGGAATAAGGTCCTGGGAGCTGCTGGCCTGGCCCTGCCACACTCCATTTCCTGGGATGCCTCCCTCTCCCTGCAGCTGAGGGCTCTGCCCATCTATTCCTGATTCAGATCAAAAAGGGACTTGTCCCTGTCAGAAGGGAGCTTGCCCTTGAGAGGCCTCCATGCCACTGCTACCCCGGCTGTCTGCCCCACTTGAAATACCTGTCCTTTGAGACGACTTGAACGAAGACTCCTCCATCCTCTGCCCTCTGCTCTGTGGATAAGGCTGCTTGGCTGGACAGTGATTGGTGAATTCAATGGGATGATGACACGTCTGAGTGGGGCAGAGTCCCCCATGGGCCTGCATGTGTCTTACTTCCTTGCCCCGTGCTGACCACAGCCATCTGACTGGACTTCTCCTGGACTTGTCAGCCTCGTCTCACTGGGCTAAATTCAAGGTGTCAGTAAGCTGACCATATGCACCATTTGAAATGGGACAGACTGTTGTTTCTGTCCTGTTTCCAGTGGTACGGTTGATCAGCCTATGTATTTCCTCACTCTCTGCCTCTGGCCCCTCTCTTGGGAAACTGGACCCACTGCTGGTTGGGGCTTGCTGTGAGGAAGTGCCCTCCCCCTGTGCGTGAGCGTGATCATCTGCTCAGGCTCAGCCCCCAGGAACCCTGCCCACAGCCCTGCTCTGCTCCAGGCTCTCATAGCACACATTGCTCCCTCTCTGGGGTCTGAGACTCAGACCATGCAGTGTCCTCATGGGACACCTCGATGCCCTACCCACCCAAGCCTGGGGCCCCTCCTCCTGGGGACCACTTGCCAGGTGTCCTCCCTGTGCTTGGTGAGGGGTGTGGAACTAGCTCATGAGAAAGTTCGTAGGGGGCCTGATGCCCTCCTGAAGAAATAAGCCAGCTGCAGCCAATGGCTGGGTCTACCAACGTGCTCCCTGGGGAACTCCCCCAGAGTCTCTCGTGTGTGCAGAGGGCTCAGATTATGGGAATCCATCTTTGGAGACCTGGCAGAGACACAGGTTTTTGAGTTAGGCTTCTTGGCTACAAGTGTCAGAAGGCAGAAATCAAAGTAGTTCAAAGGCTCTCAGAAGCAAAATGTCGCTGCATTTAAGGGACCATAGCGCTAAGATCCACATGCCCAACCCTTCCCTCTCTGCCTTTGGGCCGCCCTCAGGTCAGCTTCTTCCCCTTCAAGCTCTGGCTCCCTGCAGTCCTTTCACCACCTCTCTACCAAGAAGAAATGGCCTTCAACCTTACGTCCAGTTAAAAAGCACTGGGGAAGGATGTTGGTGGGTCCAGTTTGGGCTGCAAGTCCAATCCTGCAGCAGGAAGCCCGACACTGTGTTTGGCATCTCCCTCCCAACCAGAGTGGGGCAGTTTCCCAGAAGGTAAGAGAGGGCTGGGCAGATCAGGATTGCGTGTCCACTGTCCCCCATCCCTGCATCCAGGTTCCTTTGTCTGGGACTGTCCTCATAGCTGCCCGTGCCCCATAATTGTGGCAGGCACAGTGGAATCCAACTCCTGGTACCAGGATTAACATACACTGACAATAATCAGGCACCTGGGTGGGCAGGCCCTGGGTCAGGTGCTTTAAATTAGTTATGGTCACACCTTGGTACTGGACTGCTCTACAACTCGTTGAATTTGGGACTCCATGCATTTTGATGCCAAAATGTTGTCCCGGTGCTCGCTGCTCATTTGTTACTCGGCACTTAAGCAGGAGCTTGTTAGTGTTGACTGCCTCATGACTCGCCACCCTTCTAGCCAAAACAAGGGGTCACGTGTTAGTCACACGGTAGCTCTTGCCCTGTGCACATCCCCTTGCAGTCTTATCTTAGCTTTTTATCTGTGGTATTTTGTGTATTTTTGGTTTGGGAATGCATTACATTTATTTACATTATTCCTTATGGGAAATTTTGTTTTGTATTCATAATTTTTGGTACTTGTCATGCCTCCCAGAACCAATTAACAATGAGTACAGAGGTACTGTAGTTGTCATTCTCATGACAAGCTTGCACAGGTATGACTCTCCTTTTTTTCATATGAAAAGATGAAGGCTCAGAGACCTACAGGGACTCTGAGTGAGAGTCTAGGTCACCAGCCTAGCAGGAGTCATATCTAAGTCAGGGTCTGCCAGACTTGTGCCCCTGGGTTCTTCCTTCCACAAATGCCGCTGCCCATGGACAAGGCCACATTATAAAGGAAGATTCTTGGAAATCAGTAAATTGCAAATAAAAGAAAAGGAAAACAGGGATACTGGGGTAGCTTGGCAGTTGAGCACTTGCCTTGTAATTGTGAGGTCTGGAGTTTGATTCCTGATCCAGGTCCATGCAAACCCCACATGCTGAACTGTAGCGCAACTGGTAACCACCTAGATAGCTCAGTGGGGGAAGGCTCTCACCTCCCATGTGGGAGGCCTCCAGTTCCGTTCTTTCCCTGCGTGGCCTCACATCCACCTGTGTGGAATGAAACCATGTCACAACTAATGATGTGCAACTGTGGAGACTACTCTGGGCCCTTCCCATCTCTCTCTCTCTCTCTCTCTCTCTCTCTCTCTCTCTCTCTCTCTCTCTCTCTCACACACACACACACACCCACACACACACCCACACACCTTCTCTCAAAACAATAAAATAAATCTTAACAGAAAAGGAAAACAAATGAGCCCGATGAAATGAGCTGACAATTTCTATGATAAAAGGGTAAAATAAAACAGGGAAAGAATTACAAAGATTTTTAAAAGTTAAAAGTACAGGAGTAAATAGCATGAAGTAGCGAAACAAACAAGACAGAAGAAATAGTAAAACGGGGGTAATTAAAAATATGTGACTAGAGATGGGCAGGAAGGCAAAGGCTGATGAGCTCTGGGGGAGCTCTGGCCTCCACCTTCTCCCCCAGGGGCCAGTGGCTGGCAGCACCACCTGGCAGAGTGCCAAAAGAAAGCCTCCCTGCTCTGGAATTGGTTACCTGACCTCACAAGCTGATGTCCCAAGGCAGTTCTAATCAGTTAGGGACAGGATTGCCCAGAACATCCAGTGGGTCTGGGTTAGCTCTCACTTCTGTGACTGACCTCTGTGCAGGAGGATAAAGCCTTACTGATTCAAGTAGCTGCATCTCTATAAAGCATTCTGCACATGCATCTATTTACAGCTTCTTGTTAAATCTTAGCATCTCACATTTCAGACAGGCCTCCCAGCGCTCTGACCTGATCTAAGAGGATTAACTACCTGCAGGGAGGGCGCTGCCTGGTTCATCTTGACACCTTTCTCAGTCTTGCCTGCTGGGGGAGGGGTGACAGGCGAGGGTCTCCAGCCCTGGAAGTAAACTCTTGGGAGAGCTGGAGTGAAGGCAGCAGTCTCAGTGGCTGGAGCCAGGGCTGGCTGGGCTCTGCTGTCTGAGAGCAGCATCTTGGGAGCTCACAGATGAGGGGATGTGCGTGTTGTTGCTGGGATACGCTGAAGCGCTGGGAAGTAAGGCCCAGCTGCTCAGCGGCCATGGCATTGATTTTTAACCAAAGGGCTCTGCATACTCCTGTGTCTGGGCAGGTCTGGGGCTTGGGGGAGCTGAGACTGGCTGCCAGGGGACTCAGCTCCCAGCCAAGCTTTGAAAGAGAAGCACCACGAGGGGCAATTCTTGAAGGACAGGGACCGCATCAGCCGGAACATGGCCCCCACCCCTCTGGTTATCACTCCCTCCTCTAGCCCCTTCTCTGTGCCAAGCAACAGGGAGGGAGCACACTCCTGCCCTCATGGACCCCCCCTCCCATTGTAGCAGGGGGACAGACAGGTACATGCAGAGTTTGGGGGCTGAGATGGCACAGGAAATGTAGCTGCAGTGAAGGAAGGTTGATGGCACTGTGACTGGGTGACCTTGGACAATTGCTACAACCTCTCTGAGCCTGTTTTCTTATCTGTAACATGAGGATGATAAAAACAGTGTGCACCTTAGAGGGTTGTTGAAAGAATTAAATGTGATGAGACTTGTGGTTCTTAGACTATTCTCTCACAGGTAATAGTGTATGACAGTGTTATGGGTTGAATTGTGTCCCTGCTCTCCAAATTCATATGTTGGAATCTAACTCTTCAGTAACTCAGAAAATGACTGCATTTGGAGCCACTGCCTTTAAAGAGATGGTGTTATTAAAATGAGGTCATTACAATGGGCCCTAAACCAGTATGACTGGTGTCCTTATAAGAAGAGGAGATTAGGGGCTGCCAGGATAGCTCAGCAGGTTGAGCGCTTGCCTTACAACCACAAGGCCCAAGGATCGAATCCTGGCCCCAGCCCATGCAAACCCGTATGCTGAACTGCAGTGTAACTGGTAGCTGCCGGATGGCAGCAAAGGTTTTCACCTCCCATGTGGGAGGCCCCCAGGTTGGTTCCCACGCCCACCTGTGTGGAATGAAACTACAGTATGTCAATACTAATGATGTGCAACTATGGAGACTGCTCTGGGTCCTTCCCCCTCCTGTCTCTTTTTTACATTCTTTCAGATAATAAAATAAATCTCTTAAAAAAGAAGAAGCACTTAGGACACACCATGTGCAGATACAGTGAGAAGATGGCCATCTATCAGCCAAGGAGAGCGACCTTAGAAGGAGGACCTTCTTGCTGACACGTTAATCTTGGTTTCCAGCCTCCAGAACTGAAAGGAAAGAGATTTCTGTTGTTTAAGCTGGAGTCTGGTGCTTTGTTATGGCAGCCCTGGTGACCTAATACAAATGTTAACTATTGTTGTCTTCATACCCCAGCACCCAGCCTAGGAAGGCATAGCAGGCATTGGGCAATCTGAGAGTGGGTGAGACCCTCAGGAGAAGATGCCCTACAAATGGCAGGCTTTAGCAAGAGTGAAGAGCACCCCAACCAGTGAGCCAAAGGCCTCTGTATCGAGCAGGTGTGGGCTTCCAGGGCTGTGGTCATGGAGCTGGAGCATGGACAAGAGGGAGAAGAAGGGGGAGGAGGCAGTTGAGGGAGAGGAAGAAGGGGAGAAGGAAGACAGGGAGAGCGGGAAGGGTGGGGGAGGAAGAGGAGCAGGAGTGGCTTCTGTGGTTATCGCCTGTTAATGGCATCGCGTGTCCACAGTGCTGCTACTTCACCCTCACAGGATGGCATGAGTGGACGTCTGTGCTGGTGTCTGTGTGGGGGCAGCTTATTCAGCTGGTCTGCTGGTGACTGGATGTCTCCCTAGCCTCGGCATTTTTTTTTTAAGATTTATTTTATTGATTTTTTTGTTGTTGTTTGTTTTGTTTGTTTGTTTGTTTGTTTGTTTGTTGAACTGAACTGGGGGCACACCCCAGTTCAGCATGTGGGTCCACCTGGGTTGGAGCCGGGATTCGATCCTTGGTCCTCGGGGCTACAAAGCAAGCACTTAACCCGCTGAGCCATCCCGGCTTTCCCAAATTTTATTGTTTTTTGACAGAGCAAGACAGAGACAGAGAGAGATAGAGAAAAGGGGGAGGGCCCAGAGCAGTCTCCATAGTTGCATGTCATCAGTTTTTTGACATGGTTTTGTTACACACAAGCTGGGATAGGGGAGGGGCATGTAGGGCAGGAACTGGGCTGGGGACCTCCAGTATGGGAGGTATGGCACCTTGAGCCAGGGGCTGAACCGGGAGGGTGGGGGTAGGGAAAGAACTGAACTGGGGGCCTCCCACATGGGAAGCACACCCCAGTTCAGCACATGGGTCCACACAGGCCGGGGGCCAGGATTTGATCTTTGGTCCCTGGGGCTGCAAAGCCAGCACTTAACCTGCTGAGCCATCCTGGCATCCCCCACAGTCTTGGCATTTTGTCATTGCATGTAATCTGAAGGGGACACACTTCCTTGGGCACACAGACAAACTTGTCTCACCAAGGTAGATATGAAGAACTGCTGGCTTGTGGCACATGTGATTGTAAACTTGAATTTTAAGAGACTTTACTTGTAGATTCATGTGTTTAATGATATTCTAAGACACAGGGAGGTGGGCTGGCAGGCCGTCTGGGCCTAGCAGCGCGGTGCTGGAGGGGCTGTGACTATCCTAGGGTGGGTCACTGCAAGGAGGTGCTGTGAGGGGCTCTTGCCCTGTTTCTTCACATGGCTGCCGGGAGGGCTCCTGGGTGGGGCAGCGTGCCAGCATCCTGATACAAGAGGTAAGGAGAGCTGGTGCTGGGCACTGGGAAGAAGATACTGCTCAGTTAGGGGCCTGTGCCCCCCTAAAATCTGCATCTGGGGCCCAAGAAGGGGAGGTGGCATGTTCAAACCTCACCTCTTCTCTCTTCTAGCTGAGACCATGTTGATGATCGTCACCCTGGGTGATGAGCCACCGAGGGCAGGGCCTGGTAACTGCTTTCCTTGATGACTGTCATATGTCAGGCCTAGAGCCTGAACTGGTGAAACAGGGAACCTCAAACTTGACCCCAGCAGGGGGCTGACCCTCCACCGCAGGGGGGCTGCAGTGGGTGCACATCAGGTAGTCCCTGCCCCAGTGAAGGACTTAGGACTCCAAATCACTCCAAGTAGATTTGATAGGCCGGCTTGCCCTGCTTTATATCCCCACAGCTTGGGACAGGACAGCAAGACTGTACCCCTCTGAGGAGCAACAGGTGCTGGCTGCTGGTCTGACTGCCCAGAGGGCAGAGGGACAGGGGGGTGGCCTACCAGTCTGGAAGTCCAGGAAAGGCGGAGGGAGGCAGGGAAGGGTGGGAGCAGGGCTCCAGCTGCCAGTCTGAATCAGGAGCAGGGTGGAGAGAGTGCAGGCAGCAGCCTGCCTGAGTGGCCAGAGTGTAGCCAGGCAGGCAGACCAGCGAGGCCTCAGTGAGGCAACCCCAGCGGATCAGACCGGTGAGGGGAGCTTCCAGGAGAGGCAGCCCCTGGGGGCTGCGGGAGTCCTGCAGGAGTGGCAGGCAGGATGACCCTCCTCTCATGTGACCTGACTCACAACGTGGGCTCCAGGTCAGTCTTCGAGCCTCCTAGTGTTCCCGTCCAGCCTGCAGAGAGAAGGGTGGCGGAAGACCTTCCCTGGGCTCCTCTCACCTGTCTGTGCTGGTGCGGATGTTGGACAGTGGAGGGTGGCGAGTAGGATGGGCGTTAGTGGGCCAAGTGCAAGTGGCCGAGGGTCCCATGTCTCCGTGCGTCCTCCCTGCGCAGTGTGTTCACCTGGCCTCAGGGTCTTGGGCCAGGCCAGGGCCAGCGTGGGCCTAGCAGAGGAGCTGCTGACTCCAGCCAGGGGAGACACGAGGCTGTGGCTGGGGAGCGGGTGCAGGGCAGAGCAGGGAGGCCGTATACCAGGCTCAGTAGCTCCAGTCTTAGCTGGGCACATCCTCTCAGCCATCCGTTCCCAAACCAGCATCTGGCCAGCCTCCAAGAATGGGAGACATGGTGTGCTTTTTAACTAGAAGAGAGCCGGGACTTTCTTGGAAGTGGACCCCTTCCTGCAGGACAGCCAGGGGGTGCTTCAGAGGCCTGCTCACAGGAAGGGCCGATTCTGACAAAGGGTGGTGATGTGCAGCAAAGCAGCCAGGAGGAGGGCCACAGACTGCTTCCCAGTAGTTGTACAGTGACCACCCAGGATGTGTGCCGCTGCACCATGAGTGTGTGTGCATGCACATGCACTTGTGTGCATGTATGGTTATGATCAGCTGGGGCTCCCAGGCCCCTCGAGAGTGACTGGGGACAGCTACTGCATGCAGGTTGTCCCTGCTCACAGGGACTCATCTGGGCTCTGCTCCCCCTCCCTGCAGATGCCTTAGCCCAAGGTGCTGCTGTTGCTGGGCTGGACACTCCAGTCTTGGCTCCTTCTCTCTTCCCCTGCACCCTTGCCCCTAGCCCCTGGCCTCCCTGCTAAGAGTGCTCTGCCCTCGTCAGACTGCTCCCTGATTGTCAGCCACTGTGGTCCCTATCATCCCTGCATGCCAGCTTGGACCGGCACGAGGCCCATTTGTCAGGTGGGAAAGTGAGGCTCAGAAGCTTTCGAGGGTGGCACATGTAGAGCCCCCTCCTTGCCCTCCCTTACCACCCACACCTGAAGAGCAAACAGAAAGTGGACTGGGATCATGGCCCAGTGAGGATAGAACTGGGAAGCGACAGAGAAAACCAGGCCCTGAAGTACAGGCTGAGGCACACCCTAGAGATCCGGGGGACCTACTCACCTTTTCAGGAGTGATCTGGGTGGAGGGCCATCTCCATCAGAGAGCTAATTAACCATAGGGGGACATCCTGCCCAGGTGCCGAGTCTGGCAGGACTCGGTGGAATTTGAGGGTGAAGGGGGTCCTCAAAGGGAGAAGATTCCTTGCAGGTCCAGCCTGGTGGCAGTCAGGGAGGGAGCCTCAGCCTCACTCAGCTGACCTGTCCAGTCTGCTGACCTCACCCCTCTCCTCACCCAGGCTGGCCCTTAGGTAGTCGTTTCATGGTCACTTTAGATCTCAAACGCTGTCTTTCCAATACCTGTAGGTGTCTGACCAGCATATTAGTCATCATTGCATTCTTGTTCAGTAACAAGGCACCCTCGCCCCTGCCCCAGGGTACGTGGGGGACGTGTCTGCCTGGGGAAGGCGTCGGTTGTCTTCCTCTCTCTGTTGCTCACTCTCCCCCTCGTGCCAGCACAGCACGGGTGGCAGGGGTTGCCCAGCAGGAAGAAGTAGGGCACAGTGCCCAGGATAGGGGAGGGAGACCCTGGGGCAGGACTAGTTGGGAAGGTTCACAGGTGAGGGCCACTGTTGAGAGATGTCTCTTCAGTTCACACACTCTTGGACTCTGTCCCCCAAGCCCCTTGATCTCTGTGCTCCTTGCTGCAGACAGTCTCTAGCTGGCTGCCCCTGACCCCCTCTGACCGGAAGGCCCCCTGGGGCAGGGTCCCATGTGGAAGGAGCCCATGGGCATGCCACCCCAGCCTCACGGCTGCACTCGCTCTGCAGCCATGCTCGCACCACCTTCACTCTCACACCCTGGAAGACAGTGAGGAGCCCAGGGGTCACCCAGCGCGTTCCTGGAATCTCCCTTTGACAACCTGCTCTGTTACAGGATTCCCCTTGGGCCCCAGCACCTTCACAAACATTTTCTAATTACTGCTTGTATGATGGGACTGCTTGTTCAGGCTTTTACTGGACCACTAGCTAAAAGGACTTAGGAGGTCGACTGGACCAGCTCCTTGAGTTTTCAGATAGGGAAACTGAGGCCCGGGGGGCAGGGGTGTGCATAGGTGATGGTTGGTTGAACACAGAGCTGGGGAGGAATGGAGTCCCTGGTGAGTTTCTCATATAAGCCCAGGGATCCACAGCTCCTGGTCATTGCCCTGCTCTCCCCACTATCCTCACTGTGTCCATACTGCTATCCTTGCACCAGCGTGAGTGCACTTTCTGAGCCCTCTGGGCCCCCACCCCTCCGCCCTTGCCCTCTGCTTCAGCCTCATTGAGTTCATGCATACACAGGAAAGCTTTCTCTGACCCCTCACTCTCCAGGCAGGCCCTCCGGGGACTACTCTCTGATGGTCAGGTGCAAAGTAAAACAACCGGGTGCCATGGTCACATATCAGATTAGCAAAAATCCAAAAAAGCAGGGACACCTTGAGTTGCCGGGAGGAGGGTGGGACAGAATTGCTCTGTCCTTTTGGAAAGCAGTCTGGCAATATCTGTTAAACTTAAAATAAATATGAACTCTAACCTGGCAATTCCACCCTGGGGATTTTATCCTATAAAAATATAAGCACCAATATGCAAGGAAGCAAAGATGTATATTACAGTACTGGGGGTAATAACGTACATACCCCCATGCAACAACCTAAAGATAGCAATAAACATGGGAGCAGCTGAACAAATTGCAGCTATGGGCTTTTAAGCAGCTCTTACGAGAGGTTGGTAGGTGCTCCAGTTGCGGTCTTGGAGGGGTGGCCCTGATGTGTTAGCAAGTGAGAACTATTAGTGTGGACATGAATGACGCGATTCTATCTTTGACAAATAAAGTCCTAAAAAACCTCGCATGTCCATGAGGGTGCTGAGTCTGGGGTCACTGGGGATAAGGATAGGGTATGGAGATAGGAAAGAGAGGCAGATGGATTTGAGGACACAGTGAGAATCCAGGGTTGGGGTTCTGAGACTAGACTCTAAAAGGAGATGAGTGTAGCCACTGGGGCTGGGGTCCAAGGCCAGGGTCAGCCAAGCAGCAGCTGACCTGGGCCAAGCCACCCAGAGCTCCTCATTACCCCAGGATGACAGTGGTCCTGGAGCTGGAAGGATATAGGTGTCACGAGGCGGACAAAGTCAAGGTTGTAACCTTGACCTCCTATTTGATCTGGGACAGCTCTCCACTTGCCTGTTAAATTGGTATTTCATGGGCTTTCATACCATGTGCACATAGGACCCAGTGGAGATACACAATTAGCTGGTTAGTTTCCTTATAGATAAATTGTGTTCCCCCACCCCAAATTCATATGTTGGAGCCCTAACTCTCAGTGTGAATGCATTGAGAGATAGGGCCTTTTAGAGAGGTAATTGTGATTAGATGAGGTTGTAAGGGTGGGCCCTGTTCTGATAGAACTGTGGCCTTATAAGAAGAGAAGACATTGGAGAAGTCAGGATGGCTCAGTGGGTTAGGTGCTCACTTTGCAGCCCTGGGGACCGAGGATCGAATCCAGGCCTCGCCTATGCAGACCCATATGCTGAACTGGGGTGTGTCTCCCATGTGGGAGGCCCCCAGCTCAGTTCTCATCCTGTGCTGCCCCTGCCCACCTGTGTGGAACAAAACCATGTTGAAAACTGATGACATACAACTATGAAGTCTGCTCTGGGCCCTCCCCCTTTTCTCTGTCAAAAACAATAAAATAAATCTTTAAAAAAAAAATAGAAGACACAAGAGATGCCCTCCCCCCCTCCACAGAGAAGAGGCCATTTGAGGGCACAGAGAGAAGGTGTCTGTCTACAAGCCAGGAAGAGAAGTCTCATCAGAACCCAATAATACTGGCATCTTGATCGTGAACTTCCAGCCTCTAGAACTGTGAGAAAATAAATTCCTGCTGTCTAAGCCACCCAGTTTGTGATACTCTGTTATGGCAACCCAAGCTGATGAATGTAGCCATTAGCCTGGACACCCTAGTTATAAGAATTAACTGCTTTTGTGACTTAAGAGGCATGCTCTAGGTCAGAGCTGTTAGGGTGGCATATGGGATACCTACTGTTTTATGGCCACTCAAATCCCTTCCCTGTGGGTCATGTAGCTGTGGTAAAGCTGATATAGCTGTGGCTTTAGGGGTGGATCTCATGGCATAGGCCTGGCCCCTCAGTGACTTTCATCATCTTGAGCATGGGATGTGTTCAGGGATGGGCACCTAATCTTACTTGGGCCCATCAGATACCTGGGACTCAATCTGAGCTCTTGGGGAAAGTAGTCTGTTTTCCCACAGGGCTGGAGGTTGTGAGACTGTGAAACTGGAGCTGCAGTAGCCCTTTTGTCACCATGAGGAGACTCCTTATCTGAGAAGGGAGCAACCCAAAGAAAGGAGGGAAGAAAGAGAGAAAGAAATGGTTCTGGGGACATGATTTAAGATGTCCAAAGCCAATTTTTAATTTTGTGAAACAATCAATTTTATTTTTGCCCAGTTTAGCCCAAGTCAATTTCTGTCACTTGCCACATAACCATAATTGACCCACCAGTTCTTGTCAACCTGTGACCTCTCATATGTCTAGGCCAGGACTCTTAACCTGTTCTTGGACAGGTTCTGACTGGAATTGAGCACCCCATTTATCTAGTGAACAGTTCTGGCCCCCCAAAGTGTCTGCCTGACTGCTAGTCCCAGAACTGAAACAGGCCAGCTAGCAAGAATTGCATCCAACCTCCTAGGGCTTTGTAGGTGGAAGATGCCTGGGGTGGGCGTAGGGGACATATCAGAGTATTTCCCTCTAGAAAGGTAAGTCGTGCGTGGAATCTCCATGGCCCAACTTTAATTCAACTGACAATTTAAAACATCAAAACCAGCATCTGGGACATTTAGGATGTCTGGCTTCCTACTTTAATTTTATAGGGATCGTGTTATAGCTTTTGATAAAATGTTTCATTTTAAAGGACTGGTTTCATCAAAGCAGGCCTTTCCTTTACGGGGTCAGCTCCAACAATAAAAGACATTTTTATTAGGGAAAAGCAGTGCCTGGCTTGGACTTAATTGTGGGTTCAGAGAACAGAGAGGTAATGCTTGCACCCTTGGGCCATCCCTCCTGGTCCCCGAGGAGGCAATAGAGCTGACATCTGAAGTGATTTCTTGGAAACACCATACATGTTCACACCTCTCACCTGTGCCCATGCCTTGTCTCTGGACACCCTCTATCTGCTCTTGGCAGGCAAGATGCCACACACTGACTTGCATCTCCCTGTGTTGGGTGTGGTCTGGGCCAACTCCCATGTCTTTACCAGGGATGGCTGCTTGAAAGGAAGATGCAAATGTGACCTTGTTTGGCAAAAGGGTTTTTGCAGATGTGATTAAATTGAAGACTTTGAGATAAGGAAATCTTCCTGGTTTATCTTGGTGAGCCTTAAATTGCAATCACAAAGGCCCTTGTAAGAGGAGGGCAGAGGGAAATTTGACACAAACACACACAGAAGAGAAGGAGGCAATGAGATCATGGAGGCAGAGATGGGAGTGATGTGGCCAAGGGATGCTGGCAGCTTCCAGAAGCCGGGATTGTCGAGGAATCCATCCTCCCCCAGAGACTCACGGGAGCAGGGACCTGTGGCACCTTGGTGTGGGCTTCCAGAAATGGGAGAGCATACATTTCTAGAGGGTTAAGCTCCCCCACTTGGTGGTGATTTGCTACAGCAGCCACAGGATACTAGCATAGAAGGGAGACCCGTCTGAACCGTCAGGAGCAAGCTGGGACTGTGTTGAGGATGGGGGCGGGGTCATTCATGGAACCCAGAGTACAAAGAGCTGCAGAGAGCTGGCAGCTCCCAGGCCCACTGCTCCCCTCAGCACCATCAGCTCCATTCTCTCATTCCACAAGGAGAGACAAGTGGGAGATTTGCAGTGAAGAGACACTGCTTTTTCTTCATAGGATTTGAAATTATTTCACTTGTTATAACTGGTACTTTTGAATGTGAAAAGTGTCAAATAAAGAAAACTGAATCTAAGATGTCTTGAATCACATCATTGTTCCCAGTTCCTCCCCATTCCCATGTCCATGCCTTGTGCTTCGTGCCTTTGCAGCTTCTTTCTCTAGAATGGAGTGGAGGTCCCACCCCACACATGTGGCTCACCCGGCCCATGGAACATGGGTGGAAGTGATGGCAAGCTGGTTTGGAGCCCAGGCCATAAGGGATATTGTGCTTTCATGCTCACCTTCTAGAAGTTTCCTCCATGAAATGAGCTTCCCTGGGAGCTGCATGAGGCCCTCAGCGTGGGCCTCGGGATGCCACATGGGGAGCAGAGCTGTGCACCTGAATGTACAGGTGCTAGGGTGGTTTCATATGCAGTTTAGTATGGCAGTGGGTAACTGCTGCAGAAACCAGTACCTGGAACAGAGATATGCAATGCATGACACTGACTTTGGAACTGGCAATTGTTGGAGGTTGGAAAAATGATGGCCTGTGTTATGGAGTGGGGAGCATTTGCTAAAACTGTCACTTGCAATGATTTGGAGGTTGGAAAGTATATCGAAAGCACTCATGACCTTGGGATGGGAGTATCTAGCTAGAATGTTGGAGGCATGAGTAGGCTCCTGCTGCCTGTATTTGATATGACGCTACAAAAGAGAAAATAGCTCAGGAACAATGTGGCCAGAGCTCAGAAGAATTGAGAGAAAAGGAAGAGAGTCCAGAAAATCTGGGACTTGATGGGTTGAAAAACTATTTCTAATCTCCAGCTTTTCCATTCATTAAAAGATTCTCAAATTAAGACACAGCCTGGGGCAAAAGTCAAATCAAGGGCATGACTCATAAGATACAGCTAGGGGACTTAGGGAAAATCAAAGGCATAGCTCTCACACCCTGTGAAGGCCTCTGGAAGAATTAAGTGGTTCCTATAATTATTAGAAAGATTGGGAAAGCTGGGTTGGCTCAGCAGGTTGAGCACTCGCTTTGAAGCCCCAGAGACCAAGGATCGAATCCCAGCCCCAGCCCATGCGGACCCACATGCTGAACTGGGGTGTGCCCCCAGTTCAGTTCTTGCCAGGGCCTATGTGGGAGGCTCCCGGCCCAGTTCCTGCCCTGCACAGCCCTGTGCCCGCCTATGGAGTGAAACTATATGGAAAACTAATGTCAACTATGGAGACTGCTCTGGGCCCTCCCCCTTCTCTCTGTCTCTGTTTCTCTCTGTCAAAAATCAATAAAATAAATCTTTAAAAAAAAAAAAAGAAAGATTGGTGGTGTGGCCCTGCAGTAGCCTGAGCTGTCCACAGTACCTGCAATTAAGTGCAGAGAAAGCTATGTTTTGAAAGGAATTGTGACTATGGTTTTTGGCACATGCAATCAAATACATAAGAAACCCACATGGTTGAGAGAACTGTATGGGCAAAAGCCCACAACCTGGACTAAAACAGACTGATGGGAAAAAGAGCTCTGGCCATTAATTTTTTTTTTATTTTTATTGTTTTTGACAGAGAGAGAGGGAGATACAGAGACAGTGTCAGAGAGAGAAGGGGGAGGGCCCAGAACAGCCTCCACAGCTGCACACCACTGTTTTTTTCCACACAGTTTCATTCCACAAGTGGGCGTGGGGCTGCACCAGTCAGGAACTGGGCCGGGGCCCTACCCCGGCGAGAACCAAACTGGGGGCACTCCCCAGTCCAGCACATGGGTTCGCATGGGCCGGGGTCGGGACTCGACCCCTGGTCCCTGGGGCCGCAAAGTGAGCGCCCAACCCACTGAGCCATCCTGGCCTCCCCTGGCCACTAATTTTTTATGGGCAAGATGCAGGCTGAGAAAATCTTCAGTTGCTATAAAGGGCATATTTTCCAGTGTCCTCAGAAGTGACAAAGGAGAATGATGGTGAAGGAAGTTTCTCCTAGAGAGTAGAGCCAAGAGCCACTGACAACAAAGAACTGATGCCCCAGCCCCAGGGAGTGGATTGGAGGCTGGCCGCAGAGAATCTCAGTTCCTGGCAATGTTTCTCCGATGGGATTGATTTGCTATGGGTCAGCGACTGTGAGGGCCTCCTGTTCTCCTCTTTGATTGGAAATGCTTACTGGGTGACCCTGTTCTAGTTCTACACGTTGAGGATGAGTGTGGAGGGTGGAGGGGGGCAGGGGTGCAGAAAGCTTCTCCTTTGTTCCATAGGTCTCCAGAGCAAGAGAAGCTACATTCAGATCTGACATAGAACGTGCGATTCTGGACTTGCAGCTTGATGCCCTGATGAGGAGAGTGGGGCACGATGGGGTGTATTTTGCAGGCATGAGAATCTTGAATAATTGTGTCCATGAGGAGCATCTGTAGAGCGCATCACTGTGCCCAACTCCTTCCCCATCCTGTAAGTTTCCTGGGCTGTCGTAATAAACCCCACAAACTTGAATTCCTTGAAACATCAGAAATTTCCTGTCCGGTTCTGGAGGCCACCAATACAAAATCAAGGCATTGGTAAGATTAGCTCCCTCTTTTAGGTGAGAATCTGGTCTTTGTGTCTGGTTCTGGCTTCTGATGGTTGCTGGGAACCCTTGGCATTTCTTGACTTGTAGATATATCTTTCCAATCTCTTTCCACGGTCACATGTTGCTATCCCTGTGTGTCTCTGTGTCTGTGCCTCCACTTCTCTTATAGCAACACCAGTCACATTGAATTAGAGGCCCACTCTAATTCAGTATGACATCTTAACTAATTACCCTTGCAAAGACCCCATTTTCAAACAAGTTTCCTTTCTGAGGCTCTGGGTGGTCTGCATTTTGGGGGGAATGGTATTGAATCCAGCACGAATCCTTGTATCCATACCCTTTCCCTGTGACTGCAGCTTCTCTCTCCATGATGGACAGCATGTCTGCCTCATTCATGTGGGCTGGGCCATGCGTCTTGCCTGACCAAGAGGATGCGGCTGGAAAGGACGATGTGTTGGTTTGGAGCTCAGGTCTCAGAGGCATTGTGCTTTCATGCTCACCTCATGGAAGCTTCTGACCTCCATGAGATGAGCTTCTCCTGGGACCTGCTGTTCTTGCACCTGAGGACAATGTGAACTGATATGGAGCACACCTGCCCTGTCTGGAGGGTGGTGTGGGCCAACTTGTAGAGTTGTGAGCCTGGGGAAGACTCTTGTGTTAACTCCACTAGGGTGGTTTGCGGGGCAAGAGTTAAGTACAGTGTTCCCTCGCCACTTCGCGCTTCATGTTTTGCGGCTTCAGTGCTTCGCGGGTTTCCCCAAAATATTCATCAAAAAATAAAAATGAAAAAATACAACCCTGTCGGCAGCCACATTGCGGAAAGGAGCGTTGACGGGGTTTTAGTGTTGTGTTGGCGATAACTTGTTTTGTTTAAGCGATAACTTTTTTTATTAA